>JARVKF010000044.1:0-65529 GCA_039778275.1 Seiridium unicorne | reverse complement strand
CCCCCCCCCCCCCCCCCCCCCCCCCCCCCCCCCCCCCCCCCCCCCCCCCCCCCCCCCCCCCCCCCCCCCCCCCCTCAGTGTTTTAGTATCGTGCATTCATTGGATTGCCGGCGTATCCCATCTCGCTTTCCTGCTCTCGCATCACTACCAGTCCAACTCAATCTACTTGACTCAGCACCTCCCGGAGGTCTATGTCGTATCCAAGTATTCTGGCGCCCCTTTTGTATCCCCATACGATGCTCATGGAAATGATTGACCAAATTTGGCTCACAGGAACTTCGCATGGCTGTGAAAGCTCCCGAAGACAAGACCCCACGCCGTACGATAACCTGCTGATGCCGCCGAGCCCAATTCCGTAGTATAAGAGCTTCGGGCGTTGCTGTGGTATTCCATCTTGTTTGAATACATAGCACAAACAGTCTCTCATGACCTGTGGCAGTGGTTCCTCGTTTTTAGTATCTGTAAGCCAAAGGTCGCTTTCTCCCGTATCATTTAGGCGGCAGCGGCAGTATCCTGGACAGCAGTATTCTGGGCAGCCATAGCAGTGTTCTGAATGGTGTTCGGAATATTCCAGACGGCCACAGCAATGTCCGGGACCGCAGTAGAAATATTCCGGACGGTAATGGCAATCGCCTGAATGGTTATGGCGGTATCGCAGATCCCGGCCCCAAAATCCATCCCGATCTTGGTCGAGATTTTCTTTGTGCCCCATATCTCTTGGCCAATTCCGAGAAGTGATTGATTCGCAAAATTCGGGATGCTCCTCTTCGCATCCATTTTCGGGGGCTAATGGGCTCGAACTGCCAGACAGGTTGGTATCTGGACTTTGGCTAAACTTTAATGACTGTGGTGACACTAGTTTCGCAAACCCTAGATTCTGGAGTCTTCTAGCCTTGTCATGACTGCTGTCATGGTGCTGTGTTGTCCAAGAGACGAGCTCTGGTGAAAAGATACAATCGTCATCTCTTTTGCGTAATACAAACCGGCAGCGCCAGCAAAGTTCCCCTCGCTGTGTCCTGCATCTGCTGCAAGGGACTTCCCACCCATCATACGATGACTGGGTACTTTCGTCGGTTTCGTCTGGGGTGCATGGGCGCTCTGGGCTGAAGGTATCAAAGTACAATGAGTCCATCGCAATTACTCGGTCGCGTGCAGGCTGTATCGATAACTTTCGTCAATGCTGAGCTGGTGAGATTCAACGGAACACAGCGACTTGGTTAGAGGCTGAAGTGGGAATCTGTGAAATGGGTATGAGAATAGTGTGTGCGAGAAAGTTTTTTGACGTTTGTGCACAATAGAAATGTTCCTTTATGGAGTAGAATGACGTGATGCGTGACTCTTGTGGGCGCTGTCGGGTCTTTAACTTGGTGATCACTAGCAAAGAACCACCACGGGTATATGTATATTCCTCGTCGTCATGTAAGGTAGTCCGAATGTTTGAAGACAACAGAGGAAGAGAGTCGCCCCATTGAGCAAAACCGTGCTTAGATATGTAGTCTCGCGAGCATTTTCTCCGATAGGTGAGAGCAAGTTTTCGGTCGGTAAATGAGCTAACGCATGGTGCATGAACTTAAAACGAGTGAAATAGTTTGGCGGCAGGATCCAGACGTTACCGAGTGTGAAAGACTCTGTGGTGTACCCCGTACCACGATCAACAGAAACTCAGGCGGTACCAATGCGCTACATTGTAGCCATGGGTACCTACATAATCTAGTCCGAATAGTTGATTTTACAACGTTGTTATGGTGAAATGTTAATACTTTCAATGTGTCGTTTGGGGAACCAGAAAATCTAAGCACTGAGTACGAAAAAGTCAGCATGTGATGGGCACACGATATGGGTGGAAACCAGTATATTGTGTGGGCCTCAATGGATGAGGAAGCTCAAGGTGGAGCTGGAGCTGAGGGTGGACCTGTCTAACCTAATGCACTGCTGGGTGACCCACACTGCCGGTAGGGAAATACTGCGCTGTGGGGCATTCCTACTGTCACTGCTACTATTCCTGATGCACAGCTTTTATAAGGGTTGGTTGCCATGCCGACGCAACCTGATAGACCTCTGGTGACCGATGCCTTGCAAGGCGTAATCTACCGCGTCGATCTCAGTAATTGAACGTCAAATATTGCTGTCAATGATGCTGCGCTGCTGTGGTCGAGCGTTGGCGTCGACGGGATTAAGATCCTGGGCGATTACGCCTATTTTGTGAACACAGGCGTAGAGATATACGGTCGATTGTTGGTCACGGAAGGTGGCCAACAAGCCAGTGACATTGAAATGATCGCGACCGAGACCGATTCGGATAATTTTCCTTGGCTTCAAATGGTATGGCGTATTTTGGAGGCCGGTCCTCGCCCATTGGAATGGTGAGGATTTCCCAGAACAGAATAGGATTAAGACTGTAGTCGCCCAACATTCAAGGATGGCGCACCTTTGTCCGCTAAAGCTGGCTGCAGATGGAGACCGAGGTTATGTTAGGATTGCGAATGGGTAGATCTTTGCATTCTGGTTGTCCATCACAAAAGATGACCAACCTATATATTTATGAGCCACATTGGTTACTGTTCTTTAATATGGTGAATATGAAGTACCGTATAACCGAGACTAGATCGTTATGCAATGCCATTTGGCCAAACATTGAGATAGTAGAGGTCTACTCTCAGCATAAAGTTAACGTTTGTTGCGATCAAAGTTATTATTTGAGTGTTGTTTAGATAGTATACATCCGATCCTCGTCTACTGCTCTTCTTCTTAGCCTTTAACACTATATTTTAAAAAGACAGTGGTTACGAGCGATTTCTATTTCTTTTTATTCTTGTCCAGTAAACATACATGCCGTGGCTCGTTGGCCCCCTGAATTAAATCCTTTCGGCCCAGGCTTTCGTAGAAAACCCCCGAGACAGCGATGGGTCTGGACCATTGAATGTGTCCCCAGGGCGCAGTGCTTCCTCACGGACAGAGAAAGTCTCATGTACGGTAATGTTATCGTCAAACCCGGCGCCAGGGGCCCCCTCCACGTTTGCTACGGGGGAGGTGTGCAAATCATAGTCATTAGGCCGGGATTCGTCGATTGGCTCAAATTCCCGCCTGTCGCGGCGGCTCCGACCCAGTCCGTACAGCGGCTTGAGCATCTGACTCTTGTCGGCGTGTGCGCTGCCCGTCTTGGAGCGCTTCGGGAACAGCGAGTATAGCATTGGGAGGCTGATGCACGTGGTCATGAGGGCGGGCTCCAAAGCCGTGAAGAACATGGCCCGGGTGCCCGTGTATGTGAAATCATAGGCATAGTCCACGTTTACCACGAAATAAAGGCGGACAAATGAGAAGACGGTCACCCTAGAGGGAAGAGAAAGTGAAGCTGTCAATCTACCAGGATCTTCTTTGCACCAAGAACCAACCTCCGCGGGGGGGCGTGATGAGTAACTTACACAATTCCGGACGCAAGAACGCATATGAGCCCAAGCTTAATCTTCTTCTCCATCTGTAGACTCCAGATCGTCTTGAGTGGTAGAGATAAGACCAGGAAGTCGGTTATGATTGTGGCGATGCAGCTGACGATGAAGCTCGGCTTGCGGTTCATGCAACTTCCGTTGCTGCGAAGCTCGTACGACCAATTGGCGGAGAAAGGTCGGCATGCGAAGAACGAGATCAGGAGGAAGGCAATGGTCAAACTCGCCAGGACAGCGATGCTGATATACGACGCTCTCTGCAAACTCCGGATGGGGAAGACACGAATGTAGAACAGGAGCGCGCTTATCTTGGCCGCGCCCGAGTTCAACGTGTACAAGATCTCGAAGCAGAAGTACAGCTAGTTCGTTCCCAATTGTTAGTGTCGGGTGTTTCATACCAGTCTGGAGCCGTCGAGCTTGCTGCAGACGATACACTATGGTATCAGGACGGTCCAGATACGAAGGTGCCACTGGAAACCTCCGCAAGCAGACGGATGTGCTGACAGTTGTGAGACATGTCAAGCATAGCAGAAGATGATGGAAACGCAGCAAAAGCTGACTGACCTTTGACTCTAGCTCGGACGTGAGAGTGCGAATGACTTCCCATTGTTGATCATAAATATGGTAGCCAACGCCCGTGCGGATTACTGAAGATTGAACGGATCAGCTAAAGTACAAGTGCTTATTGTTTCTTCCCCTTTTGTTCCTTCCAAAAAGGCAAGATAGCAGACACGCACAGAAGCCGTAGAGGATGGTAGAGGCTGTTGCACCCATCGCAGCGAAGAAAGCGAGGTAGTCGTCCAGACCAATAGGAACCCGTTTCCGCTGGCGTGCGATCAACCGAGTGCCCATGACTATCCACATCATCCCTACAAATACACACAATATGATGTGCATGGCCGCGCACTGGGATGTCGGCGGAAAGCGATCATCTGAGGACGCCATCGATCATGATCATGTGCTTTGCAGAGGAGATAAGTTCGGAGAACCAGAGAATGTCGTTCTGGCAAAGGTTTTGCGGTTAAAAAGATTGAGAATGGAGAGGGTTCAGTTTACTGTCCATATCCGGCAGGCATATCTGTGCACTAAGCTAGTGGGAATTCCCGCGAGAAGGAAGAAAAGAAGCCTTTTCGATAAGACGAAAGGAAAGCAAGGCAACCAGACTTGCGAAGCAAAGTGGAATGGACCTGCAGGACGCGAGGGCAACCATAAGACGAGCGAGGACATCAACGACTGCACTTGCCCAGCTTCGAGGGATCCTGTGTCAACCAATAGCATAAGTAAGTAGGATTCGAGTAGCTCTAGCGAGCAGGCAGAATGCGGCGTCTCCCGTTTGTAGAGGATCATGCCGATATGCTGACGCCCTTGGGAAGACCCCACCCAACTTCGGATAGTCATGCAAGATGTTAGTTGCACTGAGGCTTTTATGCCGGTCGGCAAGCCTTGTTGAAGTTTCGCCTCGGATCGAAGTCCATGCCATCCAAGAAAAAGGACCCCTCCACCCCTGATCATCTAGCCGCTCAGCTGCCAAAGCTGGAATATCCAGTATGCGACTTTTGGTCAGGAACATGGGGCAGAGGATTGCGCATCAAACGATGACTAGACCTGCATGAGATAATCACATTGAGACGTGGTGGGTGGTATTGAAGGCATCAGAAATAATCATCAAGGGTTTGTGGCGGAAGTCTAGCCCCCTCGTCCCGTGTGACCTCGCGCGCCGCTTGCCGAGCCCCGAGGGAAAGTCTCCGGTACGGTCAAGCCGCCCAGGCTGAACGGACGAATACAAGCGAAACTTTTCCCACCCGGACGAATTGCTGGGGGTTTGTTTGTCCCGGCGAGAGTGAGCAATGGACGGAGGCGTGACAAACGTTGCATCCAGCCGCATTTAGTCATGCGATTGTTGCTGATTCTGTCATCTCTGTGCTTGCGCCTGGTGTTTTCTAGGTATCACTATAAGGCAGCTGTACAATAGCTGAATGGGAAACGGCGAGGGACAAATTTCAAAAGAAATAAAAAAACAAAACCGATCTCATTGAGGGTACTGCAGCCACGTGCGAGAAAGAAGAACAAAAAACAAACGCCAAGACGAAACGGAAACAAAGACAAACAAACACATCAGCGGTAGCGACTGCAACCACGCCGCAGATACCCGGAGAAGTTGGCACTGAACGAACAAGCCCCCTCTCACTTTACGGGCAACCATAGCCATGCCGAACACCTCGGATAGCGCTTCTGCATCGCAGAAAGATGTCGAGGCCGCGCCCAAAGCAGCAGAAACCAACGTCGCTCTGGCAGGGGAGAATGGGGAGGAGAAGGATTTGAACCTGGTGACTTGGGATGGGCCGGATGACCCAGGAAACCCGCAGAACTTCCCACTGCGTCGCAAAGCCTTCATCACGGCCATCTGGATCTACGGCAATCTGGTCACCACCATTGCGAGCAGCATCTGGAGCAGCGGCGCATCGGCCATCGCGGCCGAATTTGACAAGAGCACCATCGTGGTGACTCTTGGAGTCAGCGTGTTCCTGCTGGTAAGCTACTCTACGCTCCTAAACCCCCGCCTTTTCAGATTCAAGATTGCTCATAGAACGTTGCATCGCAGGGTTATGCGGTTGGCCCCCCCATCTGGGGCCCCATGTCGGAGCGATTCGGTCGCAAATGGCCTATGACGGCGGGCATGATACTCTTCACCATCTTCTGCGTCCCGGCGGCCGTAGGCAAGAACATGCAGACCCTGGTGATCGCCCGGTTTTTCCAAGGCGCGTTCGGCTCCGCCCCGCTGTCTCTAGCCGGTGGCGGCATCGTGGATATCTACAGTCCGGCGCACAGAGGTGTGGCCATCGCCGCCTGCATCGGCACCATCTTCGGATCCCCTATCCTGGCGCCGCTGATGGGAAACTTTATTGTCGCGTCACACCTCGGCTGGCGCTGGACACAGTGGCTCAGCTGCATCATGGGCGGCGCCTGCATCATATTGGTTCTGTTTGGGCTGCCCGAGACGCTGGCGCCCAAGATTCTGCAGGCCCGGGCGGCCGGGATGCGCAAGAGTGGCGCGCTCCCCGGTGCCAGGACGGCGTTTGATGACAAGACGCCAGCTGGCTTCGTCGATGTTGTGCGCATATACCTTATGCGCCCATTTGTCCTGCTTGCCACCGAGCCCATTCTGGTCCTCATCACCATCTACCAGTCCTTCATTTACGGCATTCTGTACCTCGTCTTTGTGTCCTATCCGATAGTCTTCCGCGAGATTCGCCATTGGGCCCTAGGCGTGAGCGCGCTGCCGTTCATAGGCTTGATGGTGGGCATCATCCTGGGCGCATGCCTCGTCATCTGGCACACCAAGACAAAGTTCATGGCGACAGTCGTGGCCAACGGAGGCAAGGTCATACCCGAGCAGCGGCTGCCAATGATGATTGTGGGCGGATGCATCCTGCCCGTCGGGCTGTTCATCTTCGCCTGGACGTCACACCCTTCGACCCACTGGTCGGGGATGGTGGTGGGCAGCATCCCGGTGGGCATGGGCATGTACATGATCTTCGTGCAGTGCTTCAACTACCTCGTCGACGTCTACGCCCCTATCGCCAACAGCGCAATTGGCGGCAACACCTTCATTCGGAGCTTCTTCGGCGCCGCCTTCCCGCTCTTCGGGCCCTACATGTACCATAACCTCGGCGTGGACTGGGCGACGAGCACGCTGGGATTCGTTAGCCTCGCCATGATTCCCATCCCCATTCTCTTCTACAAGTTTGGACGCCGCATCCGCTCGTGGTCCAAGAACAGCGTCAAGACGAACTAAGTGGTGGAGGATGCGAGGCGGCTGCAAAGACCTTTCCGACCAATGCTGGAGATCGGGCAGAAAAGGGCACTGCAGCTGTTGGGAAAGATGATGATAGAATATCTGTCAGGGTGCGAATTTGTCTGCGGAGGATTGGTTCTCGTTTCGCGGCATCGTCAAACTGGGGCGACTTGCAATTCTCCCGACTGCGAAAATTCATTAGTAAATACTAATCGCGGCTCTTCAAGGTCGCTTCGACACAACGAAGTCAAACTATTGAAAGTGTCTGATCAAGACAGGATTGCTTTACCAGGCGATAGCCGGCCGCCGCGACAAATCAAAAGCTGAAATAAAAAGGAGAGGAGACAAAGCTTGTGTTCTCCTGTGCAGGGAGATCTGCCATTGCGAAATCAGATGCTCGCTCATGTGTAGTTGTAGTTAGCATAAGTAATTGCCTTAATAGTTCCAGGGTATAACCCCGATATATGCTACCTGTAAGGCTTTCTATGGTCAAAACGGACTTTATAGTTGTTTAAATAGCCCTGGTTGGTAACATCTCTATGATTAGTAACGATAGTTGTATCAAACAACCCATCTGCTAGGGCGGAGTCGTGAGATCTGATATACTCGACATGCTCCGGTTTACGCTTCGGGTCCCGATCCTGGTTGCCTGTTCTTTATACTTTATATCTGTGCTTCTATGTGTAGACCACCTGCCAATTCGACGGCGAAATTTTACCCTGTGAGCTTATTCCCAGATCTGCTGTTGCGCGATACCTTCCTGTAAAAAGTCCATGTTGAAATCGTCCCACTTGGGATTGCTGTTGGCCGGCACATTATGCCCTTGTTCTGGCTCAGACCGGGACAGCGAAGGTATAGAGGCACCAAAATGGCACGAAGACAGGAGCGGCTCGGGGGCGAGATTCCCGTGGTCCATATTAGAGGTGAAAAAGCCAAAGTTGGTCAGCCCTTGCTGACCATTCTGCACAAAATCTTGCGCGGGGAGAACCTTGTTCGCTTGTATCGTGCGTAATGCACAGGCGCTAGAGATAATTGGAAGCGCGGGGCTCGGAGCATTTGAGGCGTTACGAGATGGCTCTGTCGACCGAGCACTGCCTCCGCTGGGCGTCGAGGGCGCCACCGCCCCGGGAGGCTGCGAAGATGGCCTGGACAGCACCTCTCCCATAGCCTTTAAGGTGTTCAGGATCCAGGAGAGCCCCAAATACAGTCGAGCGTAGAAAATGTGAGTCAAGTTGTCATGTTGCAATAGCTGAAGCTGGTCGCAAACTGACTGGAGCAAATTGACATCAGCGTGAAGCGCCGAGTCGCACTCCTCGCCTCTGAAGAGGCCAGTCAGACGGAAGGCGACAAGCTCAACAAAGGAGACTGCCGGATAGTTGCGAAACATGCTAGCCAACACGCTCAATCGGGCAGTCGTGAGCGGTGCTTTGCACACCTCGAGGATCAACCGAAGACTTGAGCGCGCAAGCTTCCATATCTCGTAGTCGCTCTGCTCATCTGCCCGCTGGCCACGGAGGGCGAGAATTCGTGACACGTAGTACCCGTAAAGCAGTTCCAATTGCAGTGGTTCCAGAGCTGACACTCCTTCTGGAGGGCTGGGTGACACGTGTTCCTGAGCGAAGCTATCGATGGAACTGGTTACAAGCCGCACCTGCCGGGCTCGTGTCTCTCCATGGGCGCTAGCAGCCCGAATGGTGTAAAGATTCACGTATATGTCTTCCCAAACAAGCATCATGTGGTTGAAGGCGTCGCTGATGGTACAGTCTGCCTCTTCTCGGCTGTGATGAGGAACGATCTGGTAATCGGAATCCCATGAATATAGGTCACATGGTTGACCGGTCATGAAGACGCGCTGCTTGTCCATTGCGTAAAGAACCCAAAAAAGTCTCTCTCGCTGCTTCGCGGATTCAGGGGTCTGGTTGGGCTCGTCGCTGATTCGACCGGGGTGGCGAGCTATCGGACGATGGAGCCCCAAAGTACGGCCGACCTGACAAGCCACATGGCATACCCTCTCGGCCGTTGCGTTGTTGTAAAAGTCTCGAGCCACTAGCACCAGGGTCATGAGCGCTTGCATATTGACCAGGCTAGGCACCATGAAGGGATCGAGATTGCCAATGGCCCGATCACAATTTTTTAAAAAGGTAGGCAAAATGCCACTATCGATGCCGTGCGAGTTGGATCGGGAGCCACGGGCGACTTGTGTTTCGAGAGCAAGTTCGAGGAGCACAATATTATTGATAATTACGGCCCACGCCATGCTCTGTCGTGACTGCGGCTGCTCATCGCTGTAGTGTGCATCTATGGCACTATACAGCTCGGTTTCGTCAAAAATGGGCGTCCGCGTATTGACATTTTGGAGATATCCATTTGCGAAGAGATTCAGCATTAAGCGGGGCGGCGTGGTGATGGTGTTGTTATCGCCAGCGGCAACGAACTCGCGGCAGGGCGAATCGAAGGGAAAGGCGGCCAACTGCTGTTGCAAAGTGGCCCTTGCAGCAGGGTGGTTCTGCAGAGGCTGGGCGTTGTTTGTTTCCCTGCCGTTGTCGCGAGTCTGTGCCTGTCCTTGTTGATCCAATTCTGGCTCCAGCAGAGCAGCCGTGGCCTGGTGTAGCAAGGACTTAATTAGGACCAGGGGCGCGGGGTAGCTATAGAGGCGCTCGCCGCCCCCGTCAAACTTGACAGTCTCGAACAGGGGCTCGTTTGCAGTCAGATGGTCGACTGATATTGAGGGGTCTTCCCGAGAATTACAGCTGCACCCAGTACTTGGCAGCGCTGTGGTTTCCCGGCTGGGAAATACAGCCGAGTGCAGGGGTGTCGTGTGGAGACAGGGCCGTGTGGCAATCTGGCGGGTGAGTTGGGTGAGGGTATTTAGAGTCTGGTCGACACCCTCGAGATGCTTCAGGACGACGGAGAAGTCATCTCGCCTAGGGAAGTCGGGGCGGGTCAGAGCCAGGGCCGAAGAGGAAGAATGGGGCGGGCCGGAGCTTGTCGCCGCGAAGCGACGCAAACAGCCCAGCCCTGAGCCTGCGGGGAGAGAAAACGGGTAGCTGACTCACAACTGCTTCGTATGGTTGACTCGCTTGAGGGTGCTGGACGAATTGCACTCGACTCCGGCCTTCCGGCAATTGGAGCACTCGGGTTGGCGGCGGTCGCAGCGGACCTTGCGCAGCCGACACTGATCGCACGCCGCGTTGGCATTGGCATTGGCGCTTGCTGTGTAAGTGTTATCGTTGCTCGAGCGAGGCCGTTTGCGCATGCCACCCGTGACAGCAGCGGCGGGAGAGGCCGAGTCGCTGTCCGTGTCTCGATCACGCTGTTCGGTCATCGGCTGGGCATCGTAGCGCGTAGGGGCCCGATGAGCCCCGGTGGGAACGGACATGAGGGGGACAAATGATGACGACGGCTATGCACCGTGGCCGTGGCTAGGAGCTACTGCAAGACTATATTTCGTGTTCGCCCCAATGGGAGGTCTTTTTACTTTTAGGGCAGCCTGTGCAGGCTTGGTATGCTGTGTATGAGCGCGGCGGTTGATTATAGCAGATCACTACTCTCGTAAAGTCAAGCGTGAATTCAAACTCATGTGCGCGCCCCTGACGGTAGATGGGTGAGTAGAGCGGCCCAGTCCCTTTAAATATGACTAACTTAGTTACGTCGGAGAGAAAACACCGATCTCAGCCCAACTGCGCCGCAGGTTAGCGAGTACCGCGAGATAAGACAGGTCACGTGGCAAATGATCAGGTCAGCTTTACCAAGTATTGAGTATCCAATCTCCTACAGTATGGTTGGCTACCACCCTCTCAGAGGTGTCATAGACGTGGACTATGCATTGCATGAGGATTTACATGCGTGTATCTATGTATCTACATTTTGAGTAATAGTCTTACCTACAGGGAGAGAGGCGGCGATAAGCCACTGCTACCCTGTTGTTATGCACATGCACACAAGCAGTCTGACACTAGGTTAACCATCCTGCCATCCAAGACCACGAATTAGAGGGGTTACGGTCGGCGAGACTGCCGATTCCCGTCACGGTCCGTAGGTGAAGAGGGCTGGGCCTGCAGTATACCGTATGAATTGTGTGAATCAGGTCGAAAGGCGCCGATCGAACCATTCGGGACGATGGCTGGCAGCTACGTAAGCTACTTCTCTATCTGCCATCTTATCGATACGCGATTAGAGTCATTAGTCTTGTTTCGGTCACCGCCTAGTGAGGCTACGCCCACCACTCCAATACACAACCCTTTTATAGCCGTACTAGTTAGTGTGTAGTGTGCAGTGTGCAAAACGCACTAAACGGCAACAATAAGCGGGTTTATATGACGTGATTTGGGATCTTCCCCTTTTTATATGTCTATCTAATCATATTAGATTTTAGAACCGAGGCATCCGAGGTAGCAATAGCAATCATAAGTGTCAGAGGATAGACTGTACCCCACACGGCCATGCTGCGCAAGAGGAGATGCTCGCAATCCTGACGGATGCGAGCATGCGTCAGACCTTATACACCATGGCAGGACCTCCACACAAAAAACGCGACACTCCCGGTACTGGCCTGGCGTCGGGATTCTTCTAATTTCAATTATACGTAAACCAACAAAATATAACTAAAAAGATTTAATACTATTAGCTTTATTTATGTCGGCTTTTCTTAATAATATAGCATTTTTAGAATTTTTATTTTCCTTTTAGTTATTATATTATAAGCCGGCTAAAACGTTAAGTTTTGGTAGAGAAAGCGTGAGATGTGTCTCGTTTTTTGTGTGGGGGTCCTGCATGGTTCCGGATATAGTGGGACAGCGGGAAGTTCCGGTTACGACAATAAGCTAGGGTTCAACTTGATTAGGCACAGAAAAGGAACCGCGCCAGTTATGAATCCCTATTCCTCGCTTTCGTATGAGCGCACAGCCCGAACTAGCGCGACAAGACGGAGTCTTCCTTGCTCGAAGCTATATAATCCGCGAGGAGACGAGATTACCGAGGCTTTATATAAATATTATGGGAAATATACTAGGTATTAATAATACGAACTTATAAAGCTGCAATTGACATATTATATCATCCTTATTTAGCAGTTAGATACTTTGTAGCCTGATACCTCTCGGAAATCTATCCAGGACTTTTGGTCTGCCTGCAGCTTATGCTTGGCATAATCGCACAATCTGCGGGCGTTGCACTAACCGTACTCTGCAGCTGGGTGACTGGGTCCTGATTGGTTCGGTATACGGGTACTATCCCCAGGTTGGAGGGAAGACTCGCAATGATTACTGTATTCTCTAACGCTATCTGCGTGCCGCTCCGTCGCGTCTGTTAAGGTGCAAATCCATGACTGCAGAATCCTTCGCCGTCTCAGGTAAGACCGGGGGGAGGTGTCGTTGGCAGCTATCTCACCCCTCTCTCGTCTAGTTCGCCAACTTCGGCAAACCGCGAAAACCTTTTCGATAGATAGATTTAGCGAATCTTTTCTGTAGTGTGCTTTCCGAAGCGAATCTCCTGAACGGCGCCCACAATTGCCATTCCAAGAATATAGATACAAAAGAGACCATTATGTATCACAAAAGATTGTCCAGTATTCAGTCTTTGAGCTGCAGCTGCGGCTCGCAGCTGCAAAGTGGCTAAACTTCACGTTATGCCTCCGTTGCTTGACCAACTTATACACCAATAGATGGCCCCGATCGACATTCAGGTAGAAGGAGACTATAGCATGCCTGATCCTTGAGAAATATTGAGGAACTTAAATAGTGTACGCTACTTGACCCTATGCGTTGGTAGTTCCAGGTTCGTGGCTCGAAAGCATTCAGAACAATCCTCCAGCGAAATACAAAAGAGCATGAAGGCAGTCCCCATGGCCTCCGCCTGGAACAGGAGTGAAGGCTCAAGAAGTTTAAGCTGCTTGCTTTAGGTCCGGGGACACAAAGCCTTTATGTGAACAAGAGAGGGATTGTGCCTCGAGGGATTCTCGGGTCAACAATCATGCAATCTCAAGTATACGCGGAATGTGACATACCGTAACTTCGGCAGGGGTGTCGCTGAATTGATCTTACACCCTGTATCCAGGGTCCAGGAAAACGGCCCCTGCCGGTCTACCCTTCTCGGCCCAGACTGACTTGTCTTTCGCTTTGACAACAGAGTTTGTCATCATCGCCAGCCGAAAAGCTCTGTCGGCACGATGCTGCCTCTGATCGACCCGCTCCCTGTACCTCTCGAAATTACTGGCCGATAAAGCAGCGAATAATGCCCTTGGGGTGACACCGATGACAATCCCGCCCTTCTGACCAAAACCGAATGAAGTCAGCATGAACGCTTTAACACTACGGACCCGGGTGACCTCGGATGGATAGAGGAGATGTGTAAAGGCCCGCAGGTCACCGTCGATGTCGTCGGCGTTTCTGTTCCCTGGCACGAGCCTCGACTCGAGCACCTGCATACACCCGTTCATCATCCAGGCCCCTGCGCCACCTTTCGGGTGCCCGGTAAGGTACTTTTGGCAGATGACGAGCAGCGGATTACCCTCGGTACGACCCAGGTGAGTCATCATCTCGTGCACGACGGAGCTCTCATTCTTGTCATTAGCCCTGGTGGATGTGCCGTGAAATGACGCGATACCGATGTCATCGATGGTCAGGCCCCATACTGCCAAACTCGCACGTATGGGGGAGATGGAGGGATCAAGTTGACGGATATCACCGTTCCACATCCATTGCGTATTCGCCCAGTGGCATGTGGACGCGGTTTCCATCATTTCACTGCGTTCAGCCTCTTGTGCAGTGCCAGTCTGCGTTGTATCGGCAAGCGGTGGCAGCCTCCGCCCTTCCATGGTCTCGAGGTCTCGTTCTAGTTTTGACCGACGATATCCAAGGTCCAGGAGCGGGGATTGGGCAGCCGCAGCAGTCTCTCTCGCCGCAGTCATGATGCCTTGGCCGGGAGCTGGTACGGAGCGCCCGACGCCGTCGCCGGCCATTTGGGAATAGGCGACAACACAATAGATCGGCAGTCCCATCTGCAGAGCCAGCTCCGCACTCGTGACAATCTGCACGCCGCAGCCTGCGGATTCGACAAATCCCGCACGTGATGACGTCATAGGTCGTGACATCTGGGCGGGCAGAAATCCTTTTGCGATTTCTTCCTCGGCGACTACCGTGGCTTTCATGTTGGTAAACTCATGTGAAACTTCTTCTTGAAGATCATCCGTGCCCCCGACCAGGGCAACCTTGACGCGCCGCGATCGGATACCTTCGCATGCATTATCCAGTGATTCGATGGCGGTGGCACACGTGCCCGTGGGAGTCTTGATGGGCCCAGTCGCCCCGAAGAGCAGCATATTTGTCCAGGCGGCCATCGAGTTTAGGAACGTCTCCTGGAGGATATCTCCTTGCACCGGACTGTCACGATAACGGTGACGGTACATATCGCGCATGGACCTAAGACCACCTGCGCCGGTGCCAATACAGTTCTCGAATTCGGAGACGTGAATATGCTTATACAATTCAAAGGGGTCTTCAATGCCGGCGCTGTACATGGCTTCGCAGACGCAGCACAGCACGTACAGCGTTATAGGGTCCACTTGGCTGATTATGTCTTCTGATATACCGTAAGTGGCAGCATTCCAGCCTTTCGGCAGCTGGGCGGCGACGAACTGGTTCCCGTCGGATGATCTTGGGACGAGAAATGCAGCACCGCGCTTCACGGTAACGACCCAACTTTCTGGGTCGCCTGCTTTTGAGACGATATCTACGTTGTCCCCGTGGTGGAGTTTGAAAGATTGTGCGATAGATTTCGAGGTGGTGAAAGGTGGGAGGTCTTCGTCCAGCACGACCTCATGCAGGAGCTCTTTCTTCGCCGGGTCGTAGCCGTCGAGGCTCTCGGGTTCCATGACTCTAATCCCGGAGTGGTTCATGATAAATTCACCATACCGTGCTGCGAATTCGTCCTCCTCCACTGGCTTACCAGACTTGGTGTCCAGCCATCCGACGTACTGCCGGCCATCGACGAGGCCGTCATGATGCTTCACCAAGTTCATCATCCAAGCCATCTCTGTGAGGCCATTTGTGTCCAGTTTGCCCTGGCTCTCCATTTGCCAACGTGTACGAGAGGATCCCCACGGACCTAGCTCAGAAAAGCCGACGACAACCACTGTGCGGCTCAAATCAACCATGCCGAGCAGAGAGTCCAGGTCGGCGGTCATGTCTTGATGCGACGACAGTGTTGGGAATCCTTGACGGATACTAGACCGCTTCTTGGGTGCAGTATGCTCAATCATGCTTCTAGGGAACGGAACTTTTGGGGCCCCAAGGATTTCTTCGTGCCGTCTTCTTTCAGACAAGATGGCTTGTCGTATGACCTGCTCCTGCTTTATCCCTTTCCTTATTGCCATAATCTCATCTTTGAGGTGGGGAAAGTTCATTAACCCACCGCTGAGGTCTGCGTAGACAGGTTCCAGGTCTGCAAGCTCGATCACTGATTGATTGAACAGGGCCAATATATTTGCAGCCATTTCTCTGCTAGTAAAAGTCACGACCCCGAGCTTCTCGATACCCTCCGCGACGATGTCGTTGGCGCCCATGAGACCTGTGCCGCGCGTCCATCCAATCGCAGCACCGACGATGGAAAGGTAATCCGACCAGTGCTCCGAGTGATAGCGGTTGAACAGCGTCTCGAGCCCTATTTTAGATTCCGAGTAGAGCCCGTCTCCGCCGAACTCACCGTGATTGGGCGAAAGCGGCAGCAGCACCGTGGTAGGCCGCCCACCATAGCCTCGTTTTTCCTTTTCCTGCTTGATAGAGCCTAGCATCCGCAAGACATTGATCAGCATAGCTCTGTGGGCCATTTCCGACCGCCCGTCTATGCCTTCGATCTCCCTTCCAGGCTCCGGGATCGCAGCAAATGGTATCATGAAGTCGAGGTCGATTCCAAGTCCCTTGCTCTTGTCGTATATATGCGCCACAAGACCCTGAACGTCCTTCTTGCTTGCAGCATTGAAAGGGAGCAAGATGAGCTCGGACTCGGAACTTCCTGCCTCCTTATACAACTGGGCCATGGCACCGCCAGCCACTGCTGGCGGGCGGCTTGTTGTGACTATCACTCGTGCGCCACCAGATAGCAGACCACGGACAACCTCAATTCCGATACCCCCCACACCAACACCAGTCACCAGTGCTGTTTTGCCAGAGTAGGAAACGCCGCATGTGCTCGTTTTCAAAAGCGCATCGAGGTAAATACCTGTGAGCTCGCTGTCATATTGCCATGAGTCGTTGCCACGGCGCAAGCAATGCACGTGGCTCTTCGATGACCCAACGCGGCCCTTCAAGCTAACGAAGTCGTAATATGTCATCTTTTCGCGGCAAGGGTCAGGATCACTCCGTCGGCTGACCTCCCTGTACTGAATATGGCCATGTTCATCAATTGATGTACGTGGTGCCAAGGGCTCTTCGGTAAAGCGAAAGACGGGCACACCGCCACCCGTTCTGGACCGAAGAAGGTCCACTGCCATCTCTCTGGCCTCACCAGGCTTTGAGGAATATTGCAGCATCTTGTCCAATTCCGGGGTCCATCTGTTCATGAGTACTTGGAGATCCTGCGCTGATACAGCCGTGCGATCATGCTGCAAAAGGCGTGCTGCATGTTCACGCCCCCAATTCCACCAGGATGAGTACCTGCGTGATTTCTTCGGGTCAAATACCCCCTTAGTTCCAGATAGGAACTCTTCGTCGAGCTCTGCGTTGAGTTCATCGAGCTGCTGTTGGGCATCGTCATTGATCTTGCTGCCATTTCCCACTTCCGGCGCGACATTAACGCCAAGGTGCTGAGCGAGGACTCGAAGCTGCTGCCACAAAACCTTGTTCTGTTCGTTCTTGAGCGCTTCCAGGCTCCCGCTGTCCACTTGTACCACCGTGTTCTGGAGGCCCGGGACAGCTCCACTTGAGGACTGAGCAGGCAGCGAAACACCGGCGTACTTGACGTATCGATCCACGACAGAGTCGAGGAACTCATGAACCTGGGCCACATCTGACAGCCGCGAAGCCGGCTCCATGGTGGCACAGAAACATTGCACTGCCGTTTGGATGTTTAACCCTAGGCCCCGGCGTGACGCTAGGTACGTTGCCATCTCCGTATGGCCGAAGCCCCCGGGCATTTTGGACGAGATGAAGCGGTCGATAAGGCGTTTTGTCGATTTGCCTGGTTTTCCTGAAAACCCGGAGGCAAGCTTTTCACCAAGGTCATCTATCGGTGTGTTCTCGCTGGCGTCAGGGAGTTCCCCAAACTCTGCCGCGAGGTCGCCGAGTAGCTCATTCTGGAGGGTGGATTTTCCTGGGTTTCTAATTAGTCGATGCGTCAAAGTCTCGAGCTCGCTCGTATTCCGTGTTAACTGGGGTTCAAACTCACCACCGGACAATTGCTGAATTGATTCTTTGAGGGGCACTTTGTCGAATGCCCGCCTGAGCTTTTGCGCCACAAGCGATACGAGCAAGTCAGTGGCCGTCAGGTCTTTGTCGACAATGGTCGCTGGCGCGGTCGGCACGGATACAACGGCAATAGGGGCAGCCTCAGAGACTGGGATGATTGGCCCCGTAAGTGTCTTGACGTTGTCAGGCCGAACAGGAGCCGAGCTTGGCGCATCATTTGAGGATGTGGTTTCCGATACAGCCAAAGAATTCTCGCCATACTCGTAGTAGATTTTCTGCGAATCATCGATGTTGTTGATGTTTAGGTATTCGCGCTCGATTAGCCTCGCAGCATCTTGGTCCCCAACAAGCTTCTTTGCGGATTTCTTCGCTATCGGCGCCAGGACACTGGCGGGCCCGATCTCGATGAAACGTCGGATGTTGCGATCAGATGCAAATAGCTCTTTCTGTGTATCAATCCTGTAAGAAGCATTAGAGGCCACTTGCTATCGAGGGGTTCCCAAGGCGGCAGCTATAGCAGGACTTACCATTGCACAGGAAAGGCGAACTGATGCCTACAAGTGGGATAGTCAGCCTATAGTTCTCAATTCTGCCACTGATATGATAAAAGTAAAAGCTGCCACAAACGTCAAAAGCTCTGTCAATAAAGCATAAGCTCGTTGCTGCTCCGTCCTGGCCTTTCCCCCCTCTGGCTCTAGGCGGACATGGTTAGATGCAGTCATGGTCGATGACACAGCCAGTGAAAGTTCATGCCTTGTTCTGATATGGAAAGATATTTGTGAAGAACAGTGCTAAGATCATATAATATCGTAAACTCCAGACGTGGTACTGGTAACCGGTTGGCGACAAATACTTACTTGAGACATTGACGTTTGTGCATGTGACGTGAGAATTGCGCTGAGGCGTCGAAGGTCATACGCATATTAATGACGAGGCTTGAGTACCGCTTCGCGGCACCATATTATCACGGCGGAGCGAGCATCACGCCGGCCCTCATGGCGAAGAGGTAAATAGACTGTTGAGGAAATCAATGCCGATGCCGACCGCAGCGGCCGCCGTTCGTAATGATTCCTACATCACTAAAGCGCCTTTCGGACACTAGCGTCGGCTCGGGAACAAGCGATCAATGGGACGGGATTTGAGCGCGGTCGAGCCAATCTTCGGCACTCGGTTGCCGACTCCGAAATCGTTCATGGAGCTCGAGTCCAGCTTGATAACTGACTGTAATAGGAATATAGCAAGAGCCTTCATGTCAGTGACGATATGGTAGATAATAGGTTGGGATGAGCCTGACAGGCCTTTGGTCTCGCCATAGTAGCAGTTAACACAACTGAACTCTCGGAATACTACATTCTATATCGTTTGTCTCCAACAGAGCTATTCAACATGCCAGGCTCTATTATTTCCGACTCAAAGACTATCAATGGCTTGCAGAAGCCCACAAACGACTTGTTACATGTCATCGACAGTCGGACCGGCCAATATCATTCCGTGAAAATACACCACAATGCTATCAACGCCGCAGACTTGAAGGCAATTAAGGCGCCTAAAGACGTAAAGCATCCAGAGTATCAGAACGAGGCGGGCATTCGGGTCTATGATCCTGGCTTCTCCAATACTGTAGTAAGCGAGAGCAAGATAACTTACATGTAAGCCATCCTGGGGCTCTGCCCAGAGCGCAATTCGCGTTGCCAACTCGGTAATTTGACCACCAACTTAGTGACGGCTTGGAAGGGACCATCCAATATAGAGGATATTCTATCCACGATGTTGTGGGCAAGCAGAAGTTCGCCGACTTGTCCTACCTCCTGATATGGGGAAAGTGGCCATCGTCAGATGAGGTACAGACGTATCAAGAGCGTCTGAACAATGTTCCTCTACTGAGCCCAAGCGTCTTCGACGTCATTCGTTCTTTTCCGTAAGTTCATGAGCTCGGCTTCTCAACGCAATGTCTGCATAGCTGACGACCGGTCCTTCCCCTGATAGGAAACAAGGTTCCATCGTAGGAATGATGATCGCCGGGTTGAGCGCGCTGCAATCATGCGACATGGCCGCTATACCCGCCCATGCGGCTCAAAATCTATACATGGGCCATCCACAAAATGTGGATGAACAGATAGTCAGAGTCATGTCGAGCCTCTCCATGATCACAGCCGCAGCCTACTGTCATCATATTGGCCGAGAATTCACGCCACCTAGGCTAGATTTGTCCTACGTTGAGAACTTTCTCCTCATGACAAGCCACGTGGACAAGAGTACTGGATTGCCAGATCCGCGCTACGTCGATGTTCTCGAGCGTTTGTGGGCCGTGGTTGCCGACCATGAGATGACATGTTCTACGGCAGCTTTGCTGCAGACTGCATCGGCATTACCAGACGTCATCTCGAGCTTGATATCCGCCTTGTCTGCGGGCTATGGGCCTTTGCACGGGGGTGCTATTGAGGTTGCGTACAAGAGCATCGAAGAGATCGGAACAGTGGAAAACGTGCCAGCAAAGCTCGAGCGCGTCAAGGCAGGCAAGGAGCGCCTCTACGGCTACGGGCATCGAGTCTACCGCGTGACTGATCCTCGCTTCACCTACATTAGCGACATACTAGGCGAGCTAACAGAAGAGGTATCTAAAGATCCACTCCTCCAGGTAGCATTTGCGTTGGATCGCGCGGCTTCCCAGGACGAGTATTTTATCTCACGAAAACTCCGTCCCAATGCCGATTTATTCGCTGCGTTTGCTTACAAGGCAATGTAAGTTTAAAAAGCGCTGTCTGCCATAGTTGGCATTGTGTGGTGCATTGCTTAATGGACTGCCTCTCTAGTGGATTTCCACCGAATTTCATCTTGCCAATTTCGATGGTATCCCGAACGCAGGGCTTCATGGCCCATTGGAAAGAAGCCATGGGTAAGAGATACCTGAACTAGTTATATCATCATGAAATGAGCTCTACTGACTAATCCGAACAGAGGGTAAGCCATCCATTTGGCGCCCCGGCCAGATATACACAGGCGATCTGAACATGACGCGATGACACGGTTGCAGCGGTCATCAGCTGTGCCGCAGCTAGAGCTGTCCCAAACTGATCCTGTTAGAACCTCCCGCTGGAGGTCAACACTAGATTCTATTAGATTGAATTTAAATTTACAGCAATTATTGCGTTCATGACCCAGTTCTCTTACTGGTATATCCTAACCTTTGAGTGCTTCATCTCCCCGACGATCTCCCTTGACTTTCGGTAGCATGTGCATCAGCACTACCATCATTGCTGACAGGTCTTTGTGCTTCAGACCCAACCTTTGCATATTGATCTGTGGCGGCCTTGGATAAATTTCATTCTCCGAACTCTATTTGGCTAATGAAATCAATCATGTGTAATCGTCTACCTACAGCAGTGTCATTTTGTGGCGCCATGGAAGGCATCCAAAAAGATCTAGGTTTCCGGCGTTTAAAAGACTTATTAAGCGCTATGTATGCCCTATAACTCGTTGCCTTACAGAAAATCGTTAACACTGAAAGCTTTGCGTTATAGAAGCCTGGCGATCCTTTGGGAAGGGTACAAAGGCTTCCCCACCCCCTACTTTCCGAGCCTAACTATTTTCAACACGACCCAGTTCCGTGCAGGGGAGGATTTCTGGAGCCGGGCTCTGCCTTGCCCTTTGTGGCCCAAGCTATTTTAAGAAGTGAGCTCAGTGGCTTGTGTTGTTCGTTCTGGAGTGCGGACACATTCGGTTCTCGGCAGCCGGGCGCGGCTCACCTTTCGGCACCTTTAGGTTCAAGCTAGGAATCCTGATCGCGTTATCACTCGCGTCTGTCTACAGGGGATAGCAACCTAGTCTTTTGGGCGGGAGCCCAATTACCCGATTAGCACTTCCAGGCACTAGCGCCGTTAGACATTGGCGGGACATGCCGCTGTAATCCACGCACATGTATGTAAATATACATGGGTGTAATTAGTAGTTCGGCCGTCGGTATCAGTGTTGCAGTACATCACAGCAGTGGAAATCGACGTAGTCTGTTGTGTAACATTTTAAAAGTGTTGTTGATTTGTAAAAATTCAGCTCTCAATAATTTGGTTTTAGTATACTACGGCCCCCAAGATCAACAATTGACTTGCAAGCTGTCTCGTAACCTGTCAAACATGGTTTCCACCACCAATAACGAGAGGTCATTACTGATACCCGCGCCCAGCGTCAGGGTAAGTAGCTCTCATACTGCACCTGTTGCATCTTTCGCTGCACTGCCAAGTCAACTGACAAGGGCAGATCCCTCAGTCATCAGCCACTTTCGATCTGCCGGAAAAGGAGAAGCCAAGGTCATGGAGCAGGTCCTATCGATGGCTCTGCGTTGGTGTCATTTCCCTCTACGGCCTCATGAGTCCAGTCATGGCTGCTGCCATCGTGCCAGCTCTGCCAGCAATTGCGACAGACCTTTCCATAACGGACGAGACGACACTTGGAGCGCTGGTATCGGTCTATCTGCTTAGTTGGTCTGTCACTCCGGTATTTCTGGGCCCTTTGTCCGAAGTTTACGGCCGTGTAGGCCTATTGCAGGCTGGCCATTTTCTGTTTATGATATTCAATATCCTTTCCATTTTTGCAAGAACAACACCACAACTACTAGTCTTGCGTTTCCTCGCGGGTGGCGTAGGCAGCGGGCCACTATCGGTATGTACATGCTCAATTTGGGAACCCCCAAGTCTGAGCTTGAGAACCCTTTTTGAGTATCATTTCGTTGACCGCTGCAGATTGGGGCTGGTATCATTGGCGACCTGTGGGCGCCGGAAGAGCGTGGCCTATCAATTTCTCTTTATACTTTGGGCCCTCTTCTGGGTCCGGCAATTGGACCCATAGCGGCTGCCTATATCTCGGCAAACTATTCATGGAGATATATCTTTGGGTGCGCGTCACTATACGTATTCGTAACCCTTATTATAGGTGTCTGTGTCCTCCAAGAAACATTCCTCCCTGTCATCACGCAGCGGAAACAGGCAGCTGCTGCTTCACACCGTCCTCCGGCGGCACCAACCAATGACGACGACACGACGTCGAGCATTCCTATCGCTGACTTGAGACCATACGACAGCAAAACAACCGTCCGCCAAAGTCTTATGAGGCCGTTTGCTTTACTTTGGACTGAACCAATCATCCAAGTCCTGGCAATTTCCACAGGATACCAATTTGGACTAAACCATTTGACAATCACGACTTTTCAATCGTTATGGAAAGATGCGTACGGGCAGGACACGCAGCGTGCATCATATAATTACATTTTTATCGCCATTGGCTTCGTCTTTGGCAGTCAAGTCACAGGTTGGTTGAACGACAAGGTACAGCTTCCTATCAGCATCGAATTCCCTTTCACTTTCTTCATAATCGTCACTTCATGAGACCGTACAAGTAACATGCTGGATTGCAGATATATGCCCGAAGGGATATGAAATCAAACACGCGCTACAATCCAGAACTGCGGACATACATGATGTTACCCGCAGCTCTGCTTGTGCCGGTTGGCCTAGTCCTATATGGATGGTCTGCGGAGCGGCACACGCACTGGCTGATCCCGGATATAGGGGTCGCCATATACGCTACGGGCCTCATCATGAGCTATCAGTGCACCCAAGCGTACATCATCGACTGCTACATCTCGCATGCGGCCTCTTCCATGAGTGCATTGATGATTGTGCGCTCTATAACCGGGTTTACATTTCCAATATTTGCACCAACGCTGGTCGCCAAATGGGGCTATGGGCTGGCAAACACTTGGCTGGCGGGCTTCGCAACGGTCATGGGCTTGGGTATACCGTTGATACTAAAACTATACGGGCCGTATCTGAGAGCCAAATCGTCGTACATAGCTGAGCAGTAAGCAAATCACTAAATAGAATTTTATCTGGACACACGGCACGATTCCCGCCAAGGTACACAATATTCACTCCTTTGTCACATAATAAGTTTCTAGTTCTTGTAGTAACCGTTCTCGGTATCAAACCGGCCAAGGCGAAGAGCATTTCATAGCTCTGCAGGGCCCCAAATAACAAACGTACTCGCGTTCTATAGCGATAGAACCTTGACAAATCAAACGTGACTTATATAATGTTTGATATTTATTTAGGTAAGTGGGTTCGTTTCGAGCACTTGAACCAATGTTTGCCGCCTTAAAGAGGCACATGAAGATGCAACTTGGACAACCGATATGTAAGTATAAGTGGGTTTGAGGGTTTTGAGCATGGTAAATTGTCACCAAAGCGTCATTGACTGCCATCGGCAGACATTGATCTTGAATGAATTTCGAAGATGGAGAAGAGACGAGCAAAACCAGCACAGTACTATTACGGCCCTAAAACTATGGAACGGACTCAGCTTACTGGATTATGACATACAATACTTCAATCCCCCCGGATCGGACATATCAAAAGAATCTCGATTGTGCGGAGAGAAGTTGAAATTGAACTAGATACCTATCTCAACCCATAAATTCCATTCTAGGGCCCATACCCTGACCGACTGTATGTACCACATTGATCTCAGGCCTGTGTGGCAACCATGGGAGGGACTTCTGAAACCTTCTTTCCGGCCTTCTCGCCCAGCACAGCGCTTGCCTCCGTGCGTGAGGGGCTAGTCAGGTCGAGAAATGGCTTCTCTGCAACACTCATCGTCCGGTACCCCATGCGCTTGCCCAAACCGTAGTGATCCTGCGTCGGGCAGTGGAGCACACAGCGATTATCCCAAATCACTTTTGTAACGTTTAGCATTAGTAATCGATGCATCATATCTACGCAGCCTGGATGAAAAGAGAAGAAGAAATAGAAGAAGAAGAAAAAGGAAATGAAAAGAAAAGAAAGACGGAAGCAAAATATAAAAATCAAAACGTCGGAATTTCACACTTACCCATGTCACAAGGTGTATTCCAGCGTATGCGGGCTTGTAGGTCATGGTTGTCGGCGACGAGGCGCAGGACCTTTTCAAGCAAATCGTTGCTCTCCAGCTGGGTGACTCCATTAACACGGCGACAATGAAGACCGCCGGCAAACAGAGTCTTCCAGCCGGTGACCGGATGAGTTCGAACCATGGGCTGGAGTTTCGCGAGAAATTATCTTTAGCCCAGCTCTATCCCGGTACGAAGTAGATGCGTACAGGACTGAAACTGTACATGACTCGGGCTCAACTTACATGGGACTGTTTGAAAAGCATGTCTGTGTTGTCGGGCGCTCCTCTCGGGCCCGTGTAGATACCTTCCATCGTCTCAGCAGCCTTACGCAGAGCAGGGACCTCATGGGTGGCTGTGAGAGACTCGAAGAACTTCTGGTAAGGCTCAGAGAGGCGATCGTAGAGCTCATACCCGGAGGCAAAAAGGGTGTCGCCGCCTAGCAAGGGTCAGCAGCGGCAATTGCTTATGGGAGACATGAAAAGGGTGTGCCGCGGCGCAGGGCAGTTCTACGTCAAGAACTTACCAGTCCTGGGAATGTCGGTCATGAGCAAGGAAGTGAAATCAGGCGGGCAGATCTCGTAAGAGCCGTCACTGTGCCATTCAACAGACGCCTTCTGGCGCTTATCAGAAGTATCGCCACCATGAAGGGCTTGCTGACGGCCGGCGTCCAGGATGCCCATTTCAGGATCGTCTTTACGGATGAGGTGCAGCGGATGTTTGGAGAGCCTGTGGCCTTCGGGTTTACCCGAGAGCGCCCCCAGCCGGTGAGTAAGCTCCTTCTGCAGCTCGTTGGTCATGTTTGTCTGGGATCGAAAAGCCACCACACCCCTACGGCAGACTAGATCGAAAACGAATGAGTGACTGTATGGTTTAGATATCGGGCACAAGCTTACTGGTGATGGCCAGGTCGCGAATCAGGTCGTCAGCGTTGGGGGCGCTCATGATCTCGGCGAGATCCAGGGTAGGGAACTCGGTGCCAATACAAGGAGTGATCTCCAGAGCGTCATATGACGCCAGGGCGCCTGAGAGCTCTTGAGGCTTCACAAAACCTGTGTTGGAACCCATCTTAAATGAGTTTATACTAGGCTGATTGGGGTCAGGGGAAGCTTATTGTCGAATATTATTTGCAAGGAGACTCGTTGGGTCTTGGAAGGAAAGGAATCACTTAGTGGCAGTGCAGCAGAGAGTCCCTCGATCTGTATAGTTATATGTTTATTCTGATCGAGAAGGATAGCTGCCGATGTTACCATACTCAAATAATCGAAATACTCTAGCGTGATCAAGGCATTCGTCCTGAGAGGACCCTGTGGCATTCCATCACACGGACGAAACCCTTCCAGTGACTTTGCATCAGTATGTGCATGCCGAAGATAGTGAACCTTTCGGTTCCGAGTTGTTTCTTCGACGCTCACCCGCAGTCCGGGGCTGTGACCCGAGCTTGTAGTGCGGGTGGCAGCTTAGATCAGGACGGGACTGCGGCTGAGGCCTGGAGTATGGAGAGCGGGCCCTTCCGACCCGCATTTCGAGAAAGGAACCAATCGGTCGTCGCTTGCCGATCACCGCGGCGCACCGCAGCCTTCTCTACATTCGGTAATGTACTTTACTCGGCGGCCAAATTTTCAAGTGCTGATTCGGGACTTGACTGTATTTGCCCGATGCCAACGTAAGCCAACGAGCCAACGTAATCTCACTGGGTCCACGAGCCCAGGCGCCGAAAGCCTCCATGTCGGTTCAAGGTCCAAGGGATTACTGAAAAGGATCACGCCGCCTTGTTCCGTTGATTCAAGATTGTAATGGTGTAGTGTTCCTTAGAGTGGGTGTGAAGAGATTAGATCGTTGGATCTACTGGTCGTGCGCGATCACATCGTGGCAAATTTTCAACCTCAGATCTAATACAAGGTAAACATTTATACATCTTAAATTCTTGCTGCCTTATAGAACAATTCAACAATCTGAAGCCTCGGAAATAGCCAAAGACTGTCGTGTAATTTGACCGAAGTACGTTATCTATCGTGTGTAGTGCTTCACTTAAGACTTGTCAAAAGAGCGTCTAGTGTAGCAGCCACAGATAACTCGATATTCAGATTATTAACAAATCACAGCTAATCCTGTCAATGTACAAGGATAGCGTGTGGGTCTAGGACAAGCTCGGAGTACTGTTCATGCTATAGTGGCAGGATTTGTTCTGGAATGAACTCATGCACATTTATTGGTATCTTGGCACCGCTGCTTATCTAGTCGGTTCCTGATAGAGATGGGGCCCGCATACATATTTAGCTGAAGAGGGCTGTATGCAGTCCGTTCGGGGTAAGGCTGGAAAGAAGAGCATGGGTAGTCCATATGACACACAGCTCTGCGTCTTCCCAGGCCTAACCGATGCCGTATTCCCATCACAGCCACAGTTTGCAGGGGTCGGTCACGTCCACCGATCAGAGTGCTCTGCTCCCATGATTGTACCACATGTCGTCCATTGGGGCCCAGGATTCTGACCGCGTAAGCGAGAAGGATCAGCCAAGACGAATAATTAGAAACATGGGAGTCAGGGTTTTTGAATAGTGTAAAAATGTTGGCCAGGCGGCGCAAACACTTCATTGAGATGCCTGGGGCGAGCTGTGATAAAAAGGAGAGAGAGGGCCACAATGAATGGTTGTGAAGAAACGGGATACTCATGACTCTTTCTTTTCTTGAGTAGACATCGTTTATTTGCCGCTCACTTATATGGCTCCACTGTATCACCTTTTTGGACTTTGAATGATACAATCCCCCCTGCTTGCCATGTGCCTTTCCTCACGTCCTCGGAGCATGCCGACCATTCAGCGATTGCCGCTCGTGCATTGGGCCGGTCTATTACTCCTGACCCAGACCACTATTGGTGCAGCTCAGGTGGTTACCACGTGCGAGAATGCAGCGTCATCCAACGTCGCATGTATAGACCGTTACGGCAGCGTTCTACCGGGCGCATTCAGCCGTGGGGTCCTAGACCAGTACTTTAGCACTACGACAGAGGATGTGTCATTCGATGATCTGAAAAACGCCAGTTTTCTCGTTTTCAACCAGGACCTAGGACTCGAACTTCTGGGCGCGAACCCGATTGTGGAACAATTATTCGATATACCAATCTCTGCGACTGATGCACCCGTGTAAGTATCTTCGGTCACTGAACACGTGACTTTTGTGCAATATCGTTCCGCCAGGGCTAACGAAGATCGATCGGCAGTTATGTCCCTGACACGGACGAGCTCTGGATAGGTGGGTTGCAAACCAGCGTCACCTCCCAATTCGTTGTCGACTTGAGCCAAGACCCGCCGGTACCAAAGGAGACTACCCTAAGCCCGCCGATATATGCAGCGAACGGGATGCGCTACCATGACGGGAGAGTCTGGGTGTCAGCTGCCGGCGGCAATGACACTCTGGAAGGCGGCCCATACCATCCCGGGATCTACTCATTCGATCCGGCAACTGGAGAGTCTAGAGTCGAAGCCAACAACTACTACGGCTGGTACCTAAACTCAGCCAATGACCTGGACATTGACTCACAGGGACGAATTTGGTTCACAGACCCTTGTAAGTGTGGCCTTGGTGATGGCTTCTATGAGTTGCGTCACTGGCAAACAGGACTTCAAGACAATTTAGCTGACCCTCGCTTGGCGATACCTAGTATACAGCCGGAACATGGGTGTCAACGTGAGAGCCCCCCAACTACAGGCTTCAGTTTACAGATACGACCCTACTACGGGCCAGATTCAAATCATGGATGACACGCTGGTATTCCCAAACGGGATTGCTTTTTCCCCTGACAAGAGCGTATTATATGCCACCGACACATCTGCGGGCGTGGGCAACATCGACACTGACATCGCGTGGCAAGACGCCGGAGCGCTCGTGTACGTCTCAACTGGCAGGCGCACCCTCTATGCCTTCGACGTCGGCAGCGACGGCGCCCTCACCAACAGAAGACCCCTGCACACGGCAGTAGAATACGTTCCCGACGGCATCAAGGTAGCTTCGAACGGATATGTGCTCACAGCCGCCGGACACGGCGTTGACATCATGGATGCGAACGGCATGCTTCTCGTGCGCATCCAGCTCGATTTCATCGCCGCAAACCTCGAGTTCTCGGGCGCGAACCGTGATACGCTGTGGATCGTGGGTCATGGAAAAGTAGCCAGAGCCCAAATCAACCTAACCGGCCCAGGGACTAGCAGCGCAGGCACAACGACGCGTCGTCATATTCAAGGTCACATGCGTCATGCACTTCATCGTACATGATGTAAACGTGTTAACCTGGCCAAGGCATTGGATAGGAGTTGTGTCCACGGATTTTTTATGTTCTAAGATGAGACTTTATCGACCCACGCCTTCATTTGTATTTTAGATGTTTGTCTCCATGACCAAGTAAGAAGGACAATATTTTCTTGTTTTTTTCTTTCTATTCTTTGCTTCGTTAGAAATCTTGGTGGCGCGGGAGCCAGAAGCAATTTCGCATTCATACATATATAGACTTATATCTGTTCGATCGGGTAATTAGGGTCGTCATGCTACCATTATAATTTATCATCCGCTTCACCTTCTTGCATCTGCAATACGATGAGTCTGAAATGAAGTCTTTGTATTAGAAGCTTACAGAACAACAATCAGGTGTGTCGACTGGTAGCCATCAGATTTCCTCCCTTCAGGTTACTGAGGACTAATTCAAAACGGAATCAAATCCCGAGCGAGTATCGTTTTCTTCCATTTTATTCTTCGCCCAACACAAGTGCCGTGAATGGTATTGATGACCTAAATCTAAGATGAGGCTTGTAGCCGCAACTGTGTCGGTTAGATGTGTTGGCGATAGCAAGACCATAGATTTGCGCTGTATGTAGCGCATAATATTATCCTAGGAGTCCAACTTGGCGTTTTGTTTGGAAAGTTAGTACATAGATTCATTCACTGCTTAAAAGCAGTTCATTGTTGTCTTGTTGATTACGCAGTGAGAGTCATGTGAGCCAAGGCACGCGTTCACAACTATGGGGCTTCTCCCGAAGAGGAAGTGGATCTGCGACTCCTCGGTCGTCGGCAGCCGAGCGCGAGAGGAATGTGTTACTTTTTGGCGCCTCAAAGTCCCCGGTGACTTGGCAATGGCGGCTCAACAATGCACCGCTCCGCATTTCTTGGGCACTGGCACACTTGGCGTCTCCTTGCAGCAACCCTGCATTTCAGCCGTTGTGATATGGTAGCACGGGTGCAACGCAGATGGCCCCGGCTCCAAGCATTGCCTCGTTTTGCCGTGTGTACAGAATTGCTCCGATAGGTTTGTGGATGACCATTACCAAAAGATCCATTGTTGTGCTACGCAATAACATCGAATGAAGCATAAGAGCTTCAGTGCTGCACTTCTGTCTTGTTGAGTTCCATTTCTCTTTTAATTTGAACCGCAGATCTCAAGTCCCTTCTTTACCACGCTCGCAGTACTACAGCCAAGATGTCGGACCAGCAGCAGCAGCTACCAGAGAAGCCATACCCAGTAGTGCACCGCTACATCACAACGCACGACGCGGATGGCAAACCCACCTTTGAGACCGGCGTAAAGGAAGAGATTGACTTTGAGCGTACGCCGATGGGTGGCGACCTTTTCCTCGCGTACACCGGCATCGAGTTCCCAGTTGCAATCTCTCAAGACTCCGACCTCAACACATACAAGGAGCACTGTGTCAAGAAGCCAGAGTCTTTTATGATCCCCGGAGGCTTCATTTCACGCTATATTGATTACCATCCCGGAGCTGCACCATTATGGCACCGCACCACTACCCTAGACTTTGGTGTTGTCATAGAGGGCCAGATTCAACTTGAACTCGAGGGCGGCGAGAAGCGCATTTGTGAGTCGCCAGATCTGTCCCATGGAAATTGCTTCCTGAGACACTATACACGCATTGGCAACATCTCTAACCTTGATTTTATCGTACAGTGAACAAGGGCGATGTTGCCGTACAGCGTGGCACTAATCACGCCTGGAGTAACCCTAGCAAGACAGAATTCGCTCGTGTCTTTTATGTAGCCCTTGATGCCAAGCCTGCTGTTGTCAATGGCGTGGAGATGGGCGAGTCGATGGGCCAAGTCTCTCACAAATAACTACTCTGAATAGCGAGTTAGCTCGGAGCGGTTCTTTATGTATTTGGAAGTGCCGGGTTTGAAACTCAAGGCGTGTTATTATCGTACTACGAATAGACAGTCTACTATCTCTAGGGCACATAATACGATGTGAATTTATTGTCACTACACTTGACACGCTCACCATGGATTACTCAGGAGGACTGCTTTGACAGACTCTTGGCTACCACGCGCCTACTTTTTGGAAATACCATGGCTTATACCACAACTGGGCCTCTTAGTGCCCATCGAATTCTCGCCACGCCGCCTTTTCCAACCGCCCACAGCTCATCAGACTTGTTGCCGGCCCACGCAATATTGATGACAGTGAAGTTAGTTTGCACCCTGACCAACGGCTCGCCGTCTGGGGATAGAACATCAATCCCATGGCCCGTAGCGGTAACAATATACCCTTCTGCTGAGATCTTGATTCCGTCCGGCGCATAATCCATAGCGCGATATATCGGACGCTTATTGAATAGCGCCTTGCGCGAGTCCGCCACGCTGTAGGCATAGATGGTACGGGGCCCGGTCGAGTTGACGTGAATAGATGGGGCCGGATCAACGCGCCCGTCAATAACAGCGGAACCAGCGCCGGTGTCTGTGAGGTACAGCGTCTTCTTGTCCATGGAGAAGGCGACGCCGTTAGGTTCGAGCAAGGAATCCTCCACCAATGTCACCAAGCCACTGGTCATGTTGTAGCGGTACGTTCCGCAGGAATTTTGCGGCGCGTGTGTGTTCACGTGTACAGGCCGCCCATAATCTGTGTTCGCTGAGTCATGATTGTTTTCTAGATAGGTAATCATTTCCTGTGCTCACCGTTGTCGGTAAACCATATTTGTCCGTCGTCGTCAATGTCCAAATCATCAGCTGCGTTGAAATAATAACCGTAATAATTGTTGAGAATTCCCCGGCTCTTGCCAGTCTTTGGGTCGAGTGTGTAGATGCCAGGACGAAAACTGTATCCGTCCAGGGAAGCGTTACCTCCTATTGTAGCGAAATATATAAGACCCTTGTGGAACCTCGCGCCAGCGGCTGCGTAGATTGGTGGTGTGGCAACGCGTTCTGAGAAGATGGGGGGATCTTGGTTGAGATTGATCACGAGCTGAGGGAGAAAGCCATGCTGGAGCCGCGAGAAATACAGCTCATTGGTGACCGGACTGTAGACTGGGGCTTCATGCGATACTGGTTCCACCTCGAACATGAATTCTGCCGATGGTTCGGACCCCAGAATCTGGTGTCCAGCATCGGTATCCCAAATAAGGAAATCAGCATCGGCAATGTGTGAAAATGTGGCCTCGTCCGGAGCCCAAGTAGATGGATAGGTTTCTGTGTCTCCCAACACATTGCGCACCTCCCGCTCGAAAGCGCCGTGGATCAAAGACCCGTATCGATGTACGCAAACCACGTGCGGGAATTGTTGTCCTGGGCATGGCGCCGCTAATCGTGGCTCTTCGATTGCAACACTCTGAGTACTCCCACCCTCCGCTAGGATTGGCTTTTGGACACCGCTATCTGCTGGGAAAGAATTGTGTGCTGAGCTGGGTCGAATTAAAGTAAGAAAGCAGATTAGGCGCCGGAGCGGCACATGGCGTTGCGAGCACATCTTGATCCTGGCTATTGAATAAGTAGTTATTGATTGGACCTTGGTCATGCGATGAAGGGTAGAATTGCCTGTTAAAATGCCCAGATCTACTTCGACTACTCAGTTTATGCACTTTTTTTCCCTCTTCTCTTTTTTCTTTTCTTTTTTTCTTCTTCTCTTTTTTTTTAACCCCTCTTGCACGGGCGCGCTCCCGCCCCTCGGCGCCCGAGATGACCGCTCGGCACCGGGGCTGGTTTCAGTTGCGCCGACTAAGACGGCACACCTAATTACCGCACCTTGACAGACAAGCAATTGCACAAATGAGTTGAGTGACATTTTGGACAAAAAGCTTGAATACTGCTGTCCGGTTGAGAAGGAGAGAGAAACAGGATATTCAGGTTTTAAGCATCAACTGGCTGAAGATAGTACGCATTGATTATCTACAACTTATTTATAATGACTTTGGCACACAGCTCGAGCGATGTGTTCGATGAAACCAACAACGAAGAAAGTGGCGTGACTGCTGCTTTGTCCACCTGGATTGCCGGGCTCAAGCGAGAAGATATCCCAACGCAAGTATTAGAACGGGCAAAACATCTCATTCTCGACGGAATCGCATGTGGTCTTGTCGGTGCCCGCGTGCCGTGGTCTGAAAAGGCGGCCGCCGCTATACTCGACTTTGAGCCCGAAGGACAATGCAGTGTTCTGGGATACGAAGAAGTAAGTCTTCCAACTAGGTGTCGTAACGCCCTCGCTAATTGCCATGCAGAAATTGGGGCCTCTTGCAGCAGCCTTGCTGAACGGTGCATTCATCCAGGCCACAGAACTAGACGACTATCACAGTGTCGCGCCCCTGCATTCAGCCAGTGTGGTCCTGCCAGCCTTGCTGGCAGCCGCGCAAGTTAGAAGTACGCCGCGTGGGAGCGCTCATAATAGCGGTGATCATCGAACACAAGCTTCGGGAGATACAGTCTCTGGGATCGAGTTCCTCATCGCAGCGGTGGTGGGTTTCGAGACTGGCCCCCGCTCAGGTGCAGCCATGCATGGCGCAGATCTCTTACTCCGCGGGTGGCACTCTGGACCTATATTTGGCTGCCCTGCAGCCGCAGCCGCTTCTTCCAAGCTCCTCGGTCTGTCTGCCGACAACACGGAATCTGCTATTGGTATTGCTTGCACTCAAGCTGGCGGTTTGATGGCAGCACAGTACGAGGGGATGATCAAGCGGGTGCAGCACGCCTTTGCCGCTCGCAACGGACTCCTCGGCGCTCTTCTAGCACGTAATGATTATGTCGGCATTAAAAAGGTCTTTGAGCGCCGCTACGGCGGTTTCTTGAGCATGTTTAGCCAGGGCAACGGCAAAACACCTCCATACGATGTGCGGAAAGTGACCGAGGGGCTTGGGGATGTCTGGCAGACTTCCAATATCCGGGTAAAACTGCACGCTTGCGTGGGTGGCTGCCACGGGCAGATAGAAGCCCTTGAAAAACTCCAGGCTGCCCACCCAGCGCGATTTGCAAAAGAAAGTCTCGGACGTATTATAAGCATCAAGGTGGGCCTGTCAGGTCCAATTTTTGCACATGATGGGTGGGAAGCCCGTGAGCGACCACTTTCAGCCACTGGGGCACAAATGAACGCAGCCTACATTGGCGCCACACAACTGGTCGACAGTGAGGTGCTTATAGTCGGCTTTTCTTCAAGTAAGCTGGACCGAGACGAGGTTTGGAATCTCGTTTACAAGACGAGTTGTTATCACGATGCTCAATTCGACAAGCCGAACCACGGATGCGGTGCGCGAGTCATTATCGAGTTTGACGATGGTGTCACCGTGGAGGAGACAGTTCAGATGCCACGAGGTTTTGATCCGCCAATAACGGACGAGGAAATCAGGAAAAAGTTTCGGAAGTTGGTCATCTCAGCGATTGACCAACAGCGCATGGAAAGGATTGAGAAGCTAGTCTTGGGTATGGACCAGCTTGACGACGTGTCAGCACTCATCCAAGTCCTGGCAAGTCCTACACAGAATGTATTGGCATAATTAGCCGGCCAAGAGAGCAGGTGATAGAGAATGTATAAGGTGAGATTAGTATCCAAAAATAAATAAACAAGTCCTGATAGCGAATTCAGTTTTGGATGATGGGAATTCGCTAAAATTGGGAAAGCTCCTTTGGATTTCCCACTTTTGATACGCTGAAATCCAAAGGCAAGCCTTCGGATTAAGAATCCCACGTATTTTTTACTTACTCTTTTACCAATTATTGACCAATAGGATTTCTGGAACCGGTCGATTGACCAATCTCATTGCCCGTTCGTTTGTTAGCGTATTTTGGGGTCTCAGTTTAACTTTGTGAACGCTTCGCTATTGTGTTTTATGAATCTGAAATTTTATTTTTATAGCGAAACTTTCCTAATAAGTTCATGACTTGGGTAGCTTTTTGGTCCTCGAAAAAGGGTAATTGATACCATTCCGTGATCACAACGACTTTGAACAGTAACAGAGCCAAATACTCTATTATCTACGGTAATATTAAACCGATCATGGCGATATAAGTGGTGGAATTTTATTTCATTTACGGAACATATCAATAAACATACTAGTTGGCAAGTTGCCAAAGTCCGGTCGTTCCAAAGTTGCCATGATGCGAGCCACTTCAGCCTGGGAGAACTTGAGCTCCAAATTTCGGACAGCCTTTTGGAGAATACGTGGGATCGTCTCTTCGTTGCGGACGATATGACCCAGTGGGAAATCTTGCCTCGTACTGATCGATGTGCCGTCCTTCAATGACACCTCAATTGAACTGCCACAACTTCGAATCTCGGGATTGTGGTAGTCTCGAGTGAACTGGGTGTCTTCTTCCATGGTAATTACCGACCGCAAAGCCTCAACTCGCTCATCTAAAGCCCAAGGGCTGTCGTCCTGATAGTCCGCTGTCTCGATCTCGGCCCCGTTCTTTAGCAATACAACTGCCATCATGTACCTCAAGCAATGATCTCTATCCGCGGGGTTATGTAGCGATCCCGTCTTATTGATGATAATCATTGCCGCTTCTTGAGTCCGCACATGGATGCTTTTGATGTCCCGCATGGGCTCGAGGCCACGAGCCTGTAGCTCCTTGCTTGCTGCCATCGTGGCCTCGACTGCAGTCAAACCGTGGCCTTCAGCAGTGAGTACTTTGAAAATGACATTCTCAACTACCCAAGACTGGAAGGGTCGCGGAAGACGGAATTCCTGGTCCTTGTTCAGCACTTGGAACAGCGGGCGGCCGTCAACGTCGTCCTGATACCGGGCTGGCCAGCTCGCGCCAGGCTCGCGAGGTGCACCGCACGCATGCACGCATCCCCCGCCGCCCACCCTTTACGCGGTCCGGCGTTGGGCGACTGCCGGAAGACACGAAGCGGGTGACCATCAGCCCAGGCATGTGATAGTGCTGCGCGAGCCTGCTCGCGTGGGAGCCCCATCATCCAGGAGACTACAGCGGTGGACGCGATCTTGACTAGGATGGTATGGTCCAGTCCCACACGATTGAACGCATTTTTTATTTGGAAGCATCCTTGGATCTCGTATGCTTTTATCAACGCTAAAAGCAGTTGACGCATTGTGATTGTTTCATCTTCCCTTCCTCTAGCAAGCGCGTCCCTTGTCAGGATATCTGCTACCACGAGGAGGGCCCCGAGGTTATCTTTTTTATGAGTTAGCTTTGGATTAATGGATGACTTGTATCTTGCTAAGGTGTGTCGCTTACCGGACGGGTGACCCCATTCTGCACCTGGAAATGCATCGTTGTGGTCAAGATAGCGGATCATTGTGCCCATACAAAAGGCCCCTTGAAGGGCATCGAGAGAGTAACTAGTACCCGGTAGCCGAAACCCCCCAGGAATGGAAGCAGCTCCCGGTAGGATCGGTTGAATTAGCTGGGCGCATTCTTTGCTCTGGGCCAGACTCTCTATAGCAACCCCAAGCGAGTCGATAAGGGCAATCTTGCTCCGCGCCCAAGCTGCCTCCGATTTGACCTCATATTCGTAAGTGTATTCTACGATGCGACTTATTATATCATCGTATGGTCTCTCTGAGTTGTCGTCTGGTTGTGGGATACGCATTGTGTTTCTTGTCTCATTGAGGTAATGATTGGTTGGTAGTGGTTCCCATGAAATCAGTCACTTAGTCCGTAGCAAAATGATGACATGTTCACAAGATATTTTGAGTTAACTATACTCTCGACTTGCACGTTTGAGCGCATTGTTTTGGAGGAACACAATTGAGTCTTATGGACGACCGGTAGCTCATCCCGAGTTGCGGAGGAAAAGTCGTAAGCGATCAAGAGTAGTCGGCAGTCGGGTTCCGGACCCGAGCGCTTCCTATATTTCGGTCAAGCTGTGCGAGATGACTGCATCAATCGCGAGCTCAGAATTCTGTAAAGGCTGATTTAGCCGAAATCCTTCCCGTCACTGAGTAGCTGGAGAGATGCCGCGCCGTTCGGTCCGTGAACAATGCTTTGTGGGAAGAAAAAGGCGGCTGTCTCAAATGCCGATCACGGGCAAGTGTTGCGAGGCGAGTCCAACTTCGCATGCCCATCCTTCTCGGCGTTACCTTGAAGCCGCGGCCACATCAGACAGAACAGGCACACCACAAGGTTTTCATGGTACTAGACATGTGTAAATAATAGTGCGGTTAAGCTTTTGGCATGATCAGAGTGTATGTAAGCCGCAACCCAGACAGTAAAGTCGGTCATATGAGGTATAATTCCTCAGTCTCATATCACGGCCTCCTTAGCCACTAGACCTTCCTGGCCTCGCCCCAGATAATTCTCACATCCTAGTCATATTGGACCTACCTGTTTATCTAAGAGCGTGTTTGTCCTCTACGAATTTAGTATTGGTTGCTCCTCCTGCCATACTCCACCTCCGCTCTTTGGTGGAAATATAGTTGACCAAAAGCCCACCATGGGGATCTCAGAAGGGAATGCTTCGTCGTATGACGAAGTCCGACTTGACTCCGTGGGAAGCTTGACACCCGAGATTTCAGTCATGTTCTCGATCGATTATCAGAATACCGAGATTATGTACCCCTTGGCGCCTTCGGATGCAGCATACCTCGACGAGCATCGAAGGAGATTCCTAGAATCTCTAGGACGGTCGAAAAACGACGAACTGGGTGAGGGTCCGATGTCGGGCGCTCTTCTGACATTCTGGTTCCTCGAACACCTTCTAAATCATAGTGTTTTACAAGGAACACTTGCACGGCTTTTTACTGCTGTACGAACCAATCTCATGAAGCATAAGGATATTCATAGTTTCATCGACGAGTTACCTGGTGGTAACGTCGTACGCAAGTCGGTTTTGCGTACGTACGTAAGGCTCTCGTCAAAGTTGTCGTGCCCGATGACATTGGGCTCTAGTGCCCTATTTTCAGCGACGAAGACGGGGACGGCTTCGATTCTCCTGGCTTTTGGAGGACAGAGCTCCAACAACCCGGCCTGCATGGACGATTTGGCAGATGTATATTCACTCTATCAGCCACTGGTCAAACCTCTAGTGGCATCACTCGACGCTGATCTGCATCGTCTGTCGCGCCATCCCGACACTAAATCCTTTTTTCTTGGTCGAGAAATCGATTTGTCAGTGTGGCTATCTGCTCCATCGTCTCGACCAGCCGGGAGTTTCCTGGCAGGGGCCGCCGTGAGCTTTCCGATCATTGGCATCACGGGGCTGCTACATTACTACGTTATCTGCAAGTTGCTGGGAAAGATGCCATCAGAATTAAGCCAGCTTTTCAAGGGTGTCACTGGCCACTCTCAGGGAATAGTACTCGCCACAGTAGTGGCAAAGTCGGATACCTGGGAGTCATTCTTTCTCGGAGCTAAATGGGCCGTTGAGCTTCTCTTCTGGATGGGTTACGAGAGCCAAATGTCGGCTCCCCAATCGTATCTTACCCCCAAACACATCGATAACAGTGTACAAGATGGGTACGGTATTCCATCGCATTTGTTGCTGGTGCGTGGAGCGGCTCGACAGCAGGTAGAAGATTGGGTTGCCACTGCCAACAAACTTCTCCCGAAGTATGAGCGTCTCTACCTATCTTTGATAAACGGTCCAGGGAACCATGTAATTACTGGACCGCCAAAAAGCCTTCTAGGTCTGGTCTCACGTCTGCGGGAGACCTGTGCAGCAGACGGCCTCGACCAAAGCAGGATTCCGTATAGCAAGAGAAAACCAGTGGTCGCATTTCAGTTTCTGCCCGTCAACTCTTGTTTCCACTCTCCGTACCTCCACACAACAGCAGCACTGATTGCAGCTCGAATGGAGGCTTCATCTCACGAGGACCCGACGATGAGCAGTTTGAAAGCCCCTCTCTTCTACACAGAGACCGGCGCAGACATGCGCGTTGTATACAACACCGAACCAAACGTCACTAAATTGCTAATTGAGGCTGTCACAAGCAAAGTCGTGGACTGGCCCAAGACCTTGCAAATTGGGGGCGGGAAACTTCCTTCCCATGTCATCACTTTGGGACCTGGCCGTTTCAGTGATATGGTTCGCCAGAACGTCGACGGCTATGGAGTTCGCGTTATTGACGCTGTGAAACTTGAGGCAGTAGAATTGGGAATCATGGGGGCGAAGGCTGAGCTATTCGCCCAGGTGCTCCCAGACTGGAGCCTCTCGCCTATTCCGTGGGAAGAGCGGTTTAAACCGAGAATAGTGCAATCGCCCAACGGCACATTCAGCGTTGAGACCCGATTGAATCGAGTCATCAAAGCCCCCCCAATCTTCGTGGCCGGGATGACGCCCACCACCGTCCCGTGGGACTACGTCTTAGCCGTCACAAAAGCTGGATACCACATTGAGCTGGCGGGTGGCGGTTACCACGATCCAGAAGCCTTCACATCCGCTCTCGAGAAGCTGGCCAACAGCCTGCCAACAGCACGCAGCATTACTTGTAACGTAATATACGCTGACCCGAAGGCCATTAGGTTTCAGATCCCTTTGATACGCCAGCTGATCGGCCGTGGCTTTCCTATCGAGGGTCTCACTATTGGTGCGGGTATCCCTTCTCCAGAAGTGGCTGCCGATTACATCCAGACAATAGGAATCAAGCACATATCTTTCAAACCAGGTTCGATACGAGGTATAAGAGAGGTCATTGAGATCGCAAGGAGGCACCCTAAATTCCCTATCCTGCTTCAATGGACAGGCGGCCGCGGAGGCGGTCACCACTCCTGCGAGGACTTTCACGACCCAATACTCGAAACCTATGGCGAGATTCGCCGCCATGAAAACATCTACCTCGTGGTTGGCAGTGGGTTTGGAGATGCCCAGGGCATTTTTCCATACCTCACCGGGGAATGGTCCGTAAAATTCGGGAGGCCCGCCATGCCTTGTGATGGTGTTCTGCTGGGTAGCAGGATGATGGTCGCTACAGATGCGCACACATCGCACGGAGCCACGAAGCTTCTTTTGCAAGCTCCGGGCGTTGATGATCAAGAGTGGGAGGAGTCATATTCGCGTGCCACCACCGGTGGAGCGGTTCTGACCGTGACTTCTGAGATGGGTCAGCCAATTCACAAACTCGCCACTCGTGGCGTTCGCCTGTGGAAGGAAATGGACGACACGATATTCAGTCTTCCAAAGGCAGAGCAGAAGCTTGCTCTGTTGAAGCGTAAGCCTGAGATTATTGACCGTCTGAATGCTGATTACTCCAAACCGTGGTTTGGCCGGAATGCCGCTGGCGAACCAGTAGATTTGGAAGACATGACATATGCCGAGGTGTTATCGCGCCTAGTGCAACTCATGTATATCAGCCATCAGCGACGATGGATCGACTCGTCTTACCGTGAGATTGTGGGCGAATTTCTTATCCAAATGTTTGAGAGACTCGATTGCGGTGTTTACAAACCGTCTTGGCTTAGCGAACCGTGGAACTTGGTACAACAAACTACGAGGGTTTGCTGTAATGTGACGACGGAGCTTCTCCATCCGGAAGATGTTCGACGCTTCATACTATCGTGCAAGACGCGCGGTCGCAAACCGGTCAATTTTGTCGTGTCGCTTGACGGTGACTTTGAGCACTGGTTCAAAAAAGACTCTCTGTGGCAGTCCGAAGACCTGGACGCAGTCCTCGACCAGGATGCAGGGCGTACTTGCATTTTGCAAAGCCCGATGTCTGTGCAATACTCGACTCGAGATGACCAGTCAGCTGGAGAGATCTTGCATGAAATTCATGGCGGGCTCATCTCCATGATAAGTGGCAACGAGACGCGCGAAACTGATAGAACGGCCCGACAACTAGCAATGACTCCTCCACTTCTTGTACCAGGGCACATCCGTATAGATGACAGGGAAAGCGGCACTATCGTTCGACCTGAGCCTGGGGAAGGCGTCCCTAGCCCAGAAGAATGGCTCGAATGCCTCCAGTCTTATGCCTGCCGGGCAATCTTGGGGCTTATCCGGGAAGAGAATATGTTCGAGGCCTCCTCGAAACGCTGTCGACCAAACCCATTCCGTCGTATCTTGGGACCTCAACAGGGCTATTCCTTGTTAATATCTCGAGACCGTGATGAAGGCTTCCTTCGTGACGATTCTACGGGAGAGACGATCGTTCACGTCGAAGCGTTTCCCCTAGGCAAGATTCAAGTAGAATTCACACACCGAGATTCAGTGCCTTCCGGACCTGCAACACTGAGTCTTCTATACACTTATGACGAGAACATCGGGCAACTCGTCAATTCTACGGAGGACTACAATAAGAGGATCAGAGATTTCTATGCTCGTCTATGGCTGGGCAGTTCTCCAACAGACAGGTTTCAGCTTACCCGACAACTGCAAAGTTCACTGAATACAGCCGTTTCCCACGCATTCGTCAGCGCAACTCCACCTCCCCAAACAGACATACTGCCTTTGGAAGCTGCTATCATTGCCGGATGGGATGCATTGATGAGACCGCTCTTGGTCTGCGATCTGCAGGGGGACATGTTCCGTCTTGTCCATCAGTCAATTGGCATCGAGTACACCACAGATAGTTCAACGATGCAGGTCGGTGACTCAGTTACGACCGAGTCTTCTATTGTGTCTAGCGAGATCACGCCTTCTGGCAAATCAGTAGCCGTGAAGGTACTACTTTGGCAAGAAAACAATCACATAGCTACCGTGAATTCTGCTTTCTTTATAAAGGGCGCATTCACTGATCATCACAACACGTTTCGTCGTGCGGAAGAGCCCAGTATCGAGCTCAAGGTAGAATCCAGCATCGACGAGGCTGTTCTGCTGGATCGCAGTTGGTTACACCTGGAAGATACCTCCACGCCTCTCGTCGGGAAGACCCTACTGTTTCAACTCAGCACCCTCAGCCAGCGCGTGAACGAGACTAGCAACATGAAGTTTGAGACTCGCGGCACCGTCTTTGAGATGCTTTGGAATGGTACCACGCGAAAACTGGGCTATGTGGCTTTTGACACAGCAGAAGGTCATGGAAACCCCGTGGTAGAGTTTTTGCAGCGAAAAGGTAAGACATTCAATGGGAAGGTACCTTTGAAAAGCCCTGGATGGAATGAGAAATCCAAGGTCCTTGTCACCACACCACCACAAAATCAACTTTATGCGCAGATTTCGGGCGACTGCAACCCTATCCATGTTTCGCCCGTATTCTCCGAGCTGGCGGAGCTTCCTGGGCCTGTCACTCATGGCATGTATACTGCGGCTGTTTGTCGGAAGGTGGTTGAGAACCTAGTGATTCCTGGGGAGCCCGAACGTTTGCGGCGTTTTGATGCCTCTTTCGTGGGTATCGTCAGGCCTGGCGACAAGCTTGTCGTCGGGATTTCGCATGTGGCGATGAAGGACGGCAAGATGATTTTTGAAGTTGTCGCCCGACAGCAAGGATCTGAAGAAGAGGTGCTTCGAGGCGAGGCTGAAATCGCGCAATCTGCGACCGCATACTTGTTCACCGGCCAGGGGAGTCAGTCAACAGGAATGGGGATGGCTCTTTACGATTCCAGCCCTGTCGCTAAAGCCATATACGACGACTCGGATAAACATCTCAAGGATTTGTACGGTATGTTGACATTCTTTCTCTAACGGAGTGATTTACAAGATTAATGCTCATTGCGATTTGGCAGGATGGTCGATATTGGAAATCATCAAAGAAAACCCAAAGATCAAGACGGTCCACTTCCGAGGCAAGCAAGGACAAAAGATTCTGAGGAACTACCTTGGTATGGAGACAGAGTCGGTGGCGGAAAACGGACATCGCAGTTCAGTCCCGATCCTGCCAGGTCTAAGTCCCTCTTCCACTTCGTACACATTCTCCGAATCACGCGGCCTTCTACAAGCGACCCAGTTTGCCCAGCCAGCCATTATCCTGCTAGAGAAGGCGGCTCTGGAGCATATGAAAGCCAACGGGCTGGTGCAGAAAGGTGCGGCATTTGCCGGTCACTCCCTGGGCGAGTATGGGGCTCTCTCGTCGATGGCTGGCTTCGTCGATTTCAAAGATATGCTCAGTATTGGTTTTTATCGTGGCTTGATGATGCAATATGCCATTCCACGAGACTCAAGCGGTCAAACTGGCTACGCCATGATGGCCATAAACCCAGCAAGAGCAGCAAAGTGTATGAACTGTACTATCCCTGCTCGGCCAATATTACTCCAGCTGACATTCCCTTGTACAGATCTCGACGGTAATGCCTTAGGGGCACTGGTCCAACATATCGCAGAGGAAAGTGGTGAGCTCCTGGAGATCGTCAACTTTAACAGTGAAAGTGAACAATATGTTTGCGCGGGTTATGTATGCATACACGGTTCATCTGCTAGACCCAATTCGTATTCGCACTGACAATTGACAGGTCCAGAACCTCAGCTGCCTAACCGAGGTGCTCAATGCAGTCGCGCAGCAAGGATTCCAGCCACGCTTGATCAAGGAATTCTTACAAACTCCTGAGCGCGCGGCGACCACTCTCGGCAATGTCATCACTCAGATGGTTGCGCAGTCAAAGGATCTGCCACTGAACGCCGAGCTCCGCAGAGGAACAGCTACGATACCATTAAGTGGCATCGATGTACCCTTCCACTCAAAACGCCTACGATCCGGAATTCCAACCTTTAGGAAGTTGCTTCGCGAGCGCGTCAAGCCCGAAGACATCCGTGCGGAACAACTTGTCGGCCATTTCACACCAAACCTGATTGGAAAACCATTTTCTCTCGACAGTGCATTTATCCAAGAGGTTATAAGCATTACCCAGAGCCCGGTATTGAAGGATCTAAAATGGTAACACTTTTTAGATAGAAAACCTTGATTCATTATTACCTGTACTGGCTACTCGATAAGATATACGCTATAGTGCCCAAGGTGCTAAAGTCCAGTAACCCGCGTTGTCTTTAGTCCCCCTATAGATAGTCGTTTTATTGTATTAAAATACAGCCGCATATTGTCTTATCTGACCTTATTAAATAAGTCCTAACTTTGAAGCACTACAGGTTTGCCAAAAAATTAGGAAGATGTCTTTATTACGAAAATGCCTCTCAAATGGGCAATTTGAGGACGATATACTGTGTTTTTGTCAATGCTTCAAAATTATTTGACTCAAGGAAAACAAAGTTCTCCGACAAGACTTCAATCTATACAAACTTACTCCGGAGCAAGAATAAGCCCTGGAAATCAAAAGGCTGTTTGAGAAATCCCCGCTTCCGCAGTTTACATGTGTTGTCGCAGTCCATCTTTGCACATCGACGCACAAGGATGGAAAGTTAGGATTTTGAGATACAATATCATCCTCCATGTATAGTCGTGTCTCCATGGGCAGACCCTTCCGCTTATCGTGGCCGAGTATGTAAGTGATATGGATATAATGGACAGAACGAGATACCTGAGCTTAGAAAGGATAGCATTGATGTATAGCCCGGCGTGGCAATAACAATAATTGAGGTGTGCTCAATATAAACTATGTAAGCATGCCAGATCATAGGTATACGCCAGTGAACGCGTGTTATCTTGGTGGCTTAACACCTATACCTAGCCTAGACGACATCAAGTGGTCCTTTCCAAGCTCTGGAAACGATCTTTATGGTGTTAGTCGTACTCAGTTGTTGTTTTGCCCACTATCGCTTTTGCGTATGCATTGTTTCCCCTGCACCATAATCATAACCCGTGGTACGAACGTGAGTATGAATCATCTATCTATGACGGTAGGCAGGAGATAAATATGTATGAACTTCCAGCATTGAAAAGCCAATCCTCTCTTATCCAGTAAGTCTGGAACCCAATGAAATTCGGTAGGCCAAGCTACTAATGACGCCAATCACGTTCAAACGAATGCACATTGCGTGTCTCATCGAGAAAACCCGCTTGGCCTTATATAGATCTTCTGAGACTCTGACTTTGGACATGCTGATACCAGGGTAAAGTCCATTTCTGGACTCTAGAAGACGGAGCCTATTAACTTGGGTGTTTCCAAAAATAACCGACGAGGCTAGATCAGACTCCTTTTCTGTGTCGGTTCTTGTGAGCATGGCTGCCAATTTATTGGGTCCATAAAGAAAGTAGTTTGATGCCAACATTCCCAAGGACACGCCGAGGAGCCCGAGATCGAAATGATTAGTTAAGAGCCCTGTTATTGACCCTGCCGGGTAGGTCGCTGCAGTTATGACGGCCGGGGCAGTCTCAGCCGCAAAGTAGGTTGGTAAAACGAGCCTCTGAAGGTTCATAAATTGTGGGCGTGGAAGGTGTAGGTAGCAGAGTTTAGTCATGACAAAGGTCTGCCGAATTGCAGTATGCACATCAAGAAGCGAAGGTGGTGTTCGTCCGTTATTCCACGTACGATGTATTCTGTCATGAACTTTCCTAACGGTGCCCGTGAATCGTACCATGCCCGGCCTGTAGACGGAATTGCAAGATCGTCGACCGCCGAGCCTCTTCAAAATGTAGGAATGCAGGTCGCGTTCAAGCAGACTCCGAAGAGGGTCGGCTTTTACGCCTTATGTAGATGACACCCGGCTTATTGGAGCCTGGAAAGCGAGCCGACAAATGGTGGGCCGTCGAACAATGGAGCTAGGGTTGTAGGGTCTGGAAATGTTGATGCAGTGTGGAGGCTTGATGCATAACGTATATACCATCAAGTTGTCACAGAATTAGCTCTGTTGATACGTTGGTTCAATTAAGTTGCTTGTGTGATGCTATTTGTTTGAGGCGCTGGAAGCGCTGAAAAACATTGTTTCAGCCACGTGATAAGGGGCAATCCATCAGGTTGACAGGGGTTGGTAGGTGCCTAAATGAATGGTCTGAACCAAACCAACAGAAAGAAAAGAGTGATGTCAAGGCGTGGTGTATTTGGAGCTATCCGTAACTGCTGGTCTGACCTAATCTGCAAACAACCCCACGGTCCACGTGAACGTCCCACATGCCGCATTGTAACTTTAAAATCAGACTATAGTAATATCTTCCAGGCTTTTTGTTCGTTGGATATGTGACGCGCAAGCAAGCTTCCTACTCCCACCCGCTTATAATGTTCCAAATTCCCGGACGAGGGCATCACCACCAAGACGTAATAGAGCCGTTCAGCTTCAGTCGCACTGTCGCACACCCCTTCCCCAATAACAACACATCTCAGCGAAGTCTCGTCAATCAGCTCGTCTTCATTGTCGCGTACAACCCTAGTGCGCAAATCGATTCCAGATGCCGCCAGCCCCGCTGTGAGTACTTCCAGCTCTGCGACACTGCAGGTGGCGGCGGGGCGCTGGGAACTCCCGTGGGCGGTGAACTTGATGTTTTCGCACCACTTCGTCTCCCCAAATGGAACATGAAGATACTCAATCGCTCCTATATACGACATCCAAGACCAGGAGGGGACGCGGTGTTCTGGTGGATATTGGATCTTTATGAGCTGATTATTTCTCTCTCGCTGCCAGAGCAGAGTTCTTTCGAAATATTCCCCTACAATGCCGTTGTGCGCACTGGTTTGAAATGTCCGACCGAGACGTTTTTCAAGACCAAGAAGAGCAACAGAGCGATCGGTCAAATTAGTAAAAGCCAGTTTGGAGTACATCTGATACAGGCGGTACAGCAACAGGATGCGTCCACCTTTGAAGTAAGACAATGCAGATTTCGGGAAATCAGAGTCCCCCATGAATGCCGCAATAGCACTATGTAGCGGACGTTGTCATTAGTAATTTGGGTCATAGAAGCGGTTTCCGTCTATACTCGGACTTACTTTCGCAGTGTCCCTAGTGTCTCACAACGGACCCCTCGCCCACATTCCCAATACACTTGGGTGGAGGTAAAGTGGATGGTCCTCCGGGATAGAGCTCTCTCCTGGAAGACCCACCCGCGAGTATTGAGAATACTCTGCTCCACGTCTTCTTGGAAGTTGTCGATCGTGTTGCAGAGATATAGTGTATTGTTTTCTGGAGAGACATGGGTCACACAAGCTCTTGGCTTCCTATCCGCTTTGAAAATTCCATCAATTGAAGATTGAGACGAACTTGCAGCAATGGTGCAGTACGCCGAGCTGAAAACAGTTTCCATTTTCTGTGATTCAGCCTGCCAATCCTTTTTGTCATCTTGAATGATGCAGATTGAGTCGATCCAGAGGTACTGAATGCCCAATTCTCGGGTGCATCTCACAGCATCCTTGAATGTTTTTGGTAGACGGGTGTAGTCGATGTCATGCTTGATTTGTGCCATGTTGGCCTTCTCGGCGCAGAATTTCTGATCCTCTGTGAGTTTGCCCCAGCAATGACTGAGGGCGATATATTTCTCTTTGAGGCTCGTACGAGTCTCCACGAGTCGCAGCCTGGGATGGAGAGTGCTTCCGACGTCGATCACTCGAGTAGGCATTTCAGACGTATCGCAGTGCCGCCGAGGAAAGCAATCATGCGTTTTATCACAGCGATGGAGCCACTGGCGCAGAAGTTCGAATTGCTGTGGACTGGCAACGTTCGGTAATACAGGAAAACCTATCTGGGGAAATCCTTGCGATTTAACATTCGTTACTAATGACACTTGTCAGTAAGTTGATCCTAATAGTAACCCGTCGCATGGGTTATACAAACCTGGGTCGCCGTAAATGGAGATGACAGGGGCGCCATCGTGACCAGCCCTTAGAGTTGATTCAACTCGCACTAATTTCCCTGATGTATGTTCCAGTCCTGCTGCCAATAAGCCGCATTGGCACATCTTACAGAAGTCACAATAACTTGAACGCCTTTGTAGCTGTTGGTAATCATAAGGCATCTCGAATGGCTTGGCATGAAAATTGAGCAACATGCATGTGGAACAGAGATCGGATGGGGTTGACGACGGTTGCAGTGCGGAACAGTCCACGCTTTGAAACAGTTTGAGGGCGAAATCGTTATCAGATGTTGACTCCCATTGTCGGTTGAGGTTTACGGTTTGCTTCCTGGTTAGCCAAATATCCGAAGTTGTGGCTCACGATGTAACTCACAGGCTTGTAGAGATCAGTTTAGGACATTTACCGAATTATTTCAACTTACTACCTGTGAGATTATGAGTCTTCGCAACGTTCGAGGCCTTGACGGTCATTCTACCTGAAGTATACACAGTTTACTTACATTCTAGAGCCGCCGAAGGGATCATGGTCAGCATTTTATCTTCCATAACTCACCAAGACCTTCTATAAATCACTTACATACTAGGAAGGTTAGCATGGCAATATAGTGAATGGTCAACAGCAGCTGGCTTACTGTTTGAGGGTGAGTGCTTGGTTCCTGACTCTGATTGTTGTCACCAAAGTCTCCCGTCGCAGCTCGTACTATTATCTTGGGTCCAGCATCATGATCCAGAGGAGACAAACTGCCCTGAGAAACTCTGGGAATCGCTGGCTTTCCGTGAATGGCCAGGGTGTCGCCCATACCAGTGCGCTTAGGAACCACCGGGCCTTTCAGATATGACGATTCAATAGACGCACGCCTTGCGAGAGCGTTCAAGGCGTCTAATAGCTCCTGGGCCGTTGCTCGGGTGCTGACAGATGGCTCGCTGGCATTTACCGGTTTGATGACAAGTAATTGGTCTCGAACAAGTTTCACAACATCTTTGACGGCGGCGTCCACCTTCAAGTCAACCAAGATGTTTGAGATTTCTGCTTGAACAGAACGGTGAATCTGATAGTTTTCGTCTTTTACTTCCCAGAACATCTCGTTAACGTTTGTAGTGGTGAACTTCTCCAGATACTCCCAGCCATAGACGAGCCAAATAGAAAACTCCAATAAGATGCAACCCATCGACCATATATCGTAGTTGCGTGATCGAGGGGTTTGATTGTCCTCCTCCATCTCAGGTGGCTCATATCGCAAAGTGCGATCGAAAAGTGACGATTTCTCATTCCGTATCTTTGTATCGAGAATATGAAATTTCGCAAGGCCGAAATCTGCAATCACAAGTCTTCCCTTCTGGCTGCCGTCCTTGAAGTGGAGAATATTTCCAGGTTTCAGGTCGCCATGACGACAGTTCTGCGTATAGAGTAATGCTAGGGCATCTGCGAGGCCGCACATCTGCTTGAGGGCCCACGAGGTGAGTCCTGGCGGCACCGGTCGTCGCTTGTACGTGCGGTCCATCTCCTCCCAGAAGTCACGTAGATTGCCGCCATCTGCCCATGGAAATAGGAAGCAGCGCCTTTCGCCTTTCTCAAAAGCTGCTATAGGCTTGATCAGATGCGGGTGATCTATTGCCTTGATCTTCCGGAGAGTGTCCAATTCTCTGAAGAAATATTCTCTTAGGTTCTCACGAAACACCTTCAATGCAATATAAGGCGGTGTCTAGAAGCTTTGTAAGTCTGGCCATGTATCTCATTTATTTTGCAATGTACTTGCCTGCTCCCCGTATATTTTAAGCTTGTAGACGATGCTGAAATTACCAGAACCTGCGGGCTTCCTTCCTTCGCCATCGTTGGCGTCGTCCAAAGATACGAGCATTAGGGGACATTTCTCGTGGACGTCATAAAAGAATCTAGTATCAGTGAACGTAGGCGCCAAGCATTGCCACTGGTAACGTTCGAATTCCATGATTCTCCGAGTAGGCCAATGATCGAAAACAGGCCAGTGCTTTTCGAAATTGTGCGTCGTCCTATTCAACGAGAAAACACGAAACTGGAACTTGCTGGACTGTTTGCCTTCGGTCTTGGTCGGTCGCTCCTTTCCGATAGGCAATGAATCATCGTCGAAGCCTACGGCATGTAGCTCGCCAAGCTTCTCCACAGCCTCCGCGAAGACCAAGATTACGAACAGTTTACTGGCCTTCTGGAGCACGAAGTCGACCAACGTTTGGAGTGGCAACTCTGTTTGTCGCAGAATCTCTTCGAGATTGGGTCTTGTCAGTATGTTGGCAATATCATTCATAGGTATAAATTCCCCACCACCAATCACACTCGTACTCTCCTGGACACGTGAGAACTGCAACTCATTGAAAATATCGACAAGGCTGGTCATCGTAACGATGGTTGTTTGACAGTAATTATAATTGATGCCCAGTAGTTCTGTGTGGACACGTTTATGCTGTTAAAGTTGCAAAGCACGAGGAGGGAGGCTGCAAAATAAGAATGTTGGAAATACTGCCAGTCGATGTTGCATGCACAGCCTTCTTTGGTCTCGGCGCAGATCAGGAGAGAACTTGGTCACCGAGGTAGACTTCAGGACTCGTGAGCCATTACGCAGGTGGACGACTGCGCCATTTGATTATGCCTAACAGTCACAGCGGCAACGGCCGAAAAACATGAGACCATTGATCGTGGCAGCGCATTGCAGCGCCGATTCGTGCATACGAGGCAGACAAGGCCCGTAGTCTAGGACTTTGAAACCCCTGCACTTGATTGCAGATCCGCCCCCAAACTTGAGTCCAAAATCCAGCCCTCGGACGTCGCACCAAGAGCTACGTAGCCACCCACTTCCGAGATAAGCATTGTTCTATTTTGGATCCACCAGCAAGGTGTCATCAACTTATGGGTTCCAAATGCTTCACCGAACATAGCTATCATCCGTTAGAAAGCCACAAACCTTGCTCTCCTTTGTCGCGACGCTCGTTACTTTGTTCTATTGAGAGAAGTATTCGTGGAGACTTGCGCCCCCACAGTCACCAGATTCGATAATTGGAGTTGGAATCCAGGACAGCCAGCAATTGAGAAAGTTAATCCAGCATTGACTTGTTGTATTGATGGACTATGGTCTTACTCCCCATCTGAACATTCTGAGAGGACACCATCCTCCCTATCTATTTGCTGATTCCGGCTGAATAATGACCCTTCACTGGAGATTCGGTGCCTCTTCCTCATTTCCAACTGATCAGCTCTCGGTTAGTTCAGTCTCGGTGCGATCATGACAAGCTCAGGTAGATGACCTGGGGATTGGATGCGTAGTCCTACATACTGATTCGGGACTGGTTAATTTCAACTCTGACCACTGGATGTGGATGAAGTAGACGTCATTGCGCATCTCTATACAGAAGGTTCCGCTGCCGCAGTGTTTTTGGATTGATTTGGACAGGTCCTGTGGGCACCTGACGAACTTGGAGTGTACTCTGATGGTTTTGGTGGCTTGAGGCTCATTGGCGGTGGTATTGGCCATGGCTGGGAGGTCTGTTGTGGGAAGACTAGTAGTTCCGTTGATGCTGGGGAAATCACTTGCAAAAGACTATACAGAGAAATCTCGAGGCGCATCTATCTGGATCCACGATTGCCGGAATCTTGAGGGCACATATTATATAACATTTGGAGGGCTCTCGAGTCCTAACCCCACTTTTCGGTAAGATCTCATACATTTCATTCCTTGAAATAGCACATGGATGCATGCGGATAAGGATTGGTCACACAGCAGCTGGAGAGTTGGCCTCATGAGTGTGTCACACTGAACAAAAGAGGGCGTTGGGGCGTCGGAACTAAAAGATCTGGCCCAGTTTTTCCACTTCGACCAGCGGCGCGTGGCCTCAAATTCTCTCCGACGGAGTGGGGCGGCTAGACTATCACCACATGGCAACAATGGCCTCAGTCGGCGGAATATACAGATGGTAGAGCCATGCCTCATGACAGTCAAGTCATCCCCCTCTGTCGTCTCTGCCATACAGCCTTACACTCGTATGTTTTCCCTTTTGATGAGCAGGCCTCAATGCTGGGCGAGCCTAGCGCTCGTGGGACTCTATCGCGCATCGCGCAAACTACGGGATAAACTACGGCAGCGGCCCGTTTGTGGGGGATACCAAGGAGTACGACTCTGCGCTAACAGCAAACCAACTTCCGGGGAAAAGTAGATAAACAAACAATCTGAACATATTGTGGACGAGAAATCACAGAGACTTCTATACAGCCTGGTTCAGGACTATATGTGATGATCCGTCTTTTCAAGCAAATCGTGCCACCAGGAATGCGTGGTAACGTTACAGTTGGTCAGAGACCTCTGATTTTGGTCGCATGCTGGCTGTCACTAGGTCATTTGTATGCGATCTCGAAAAAGGTCCCCGGAGTGTTTTTCCCATTGTCCTTCAGTCTCACCCACTACCTTGGACAGTGCATGTCTCGATTACACCGCCGCCCAGGAAGATGTAATCATGGCCCCCAACGGAGTACTGGGGTGGAGGGGTAGCCGCTCCTCAGCACCCTTGGTCATCAGCCATTGAGAGCAGAGATATAGGCCCACTGAGGCTGGATTCTAGCGACAGCTTGTCGCTATTCCCTGTCAGCGGGAACCTGTTGAGGCTCGTTCGCAAATGACAGTCCATTGTTCTTAACTACGACCTGGGCTGTCATGGAGAGAAGCAGTTCACCTTCCGATACGCTCGAAGTTGGGCTGCCTGCCTACATGTCCAGTCAGTTGCCCAACAGGCCTTCTCTGTAATGCAGCCAACAGCCATGGGAACTGAGCCCAACTCTGGCGAAGGCTCAGTCGAGTGGGGGAGCGCTGAAGTCAATCGGAGCCTCGCTCGTGAAGAAGCGCCAATGAGCTCTGGAATGCAGCCCTCGAATCCCGACATTCGCTATTCATTAGCCTCATCAGCGCACGATGACGACCTCAACCAAAGAAACCGCACCGACCGACTGTCGACGGAATTTCGAGCGCTTGGGCTCCCAGATAAGAATCAGCTATCACCCGATGATGACAACTATTCGTCGTCATCCGATTTCGTTTCCGTTATTAACGTCAATGACTTCGGATTTGGGGATTCATGGAGAATCCAGACACAAAAATACGGTTATCAGGAGGACACGGCATGTGCACTTGATGCCACGCCAAGGGTGGAAATTGGGCCAAAGGGAGAGGATCCGTATCGGTCTCTGGATGAAATGAACCTGAAAAGCGTCGGCGACCAATTTCCTCCAACGCCTCCCGCATGGCAAGCTAGTGTCCGGGATTTTGTTCAAGATCTTGGAGACATCACCGAGACCAACCCGGGAGATTCAATCAACGCTGAATACCTTTATGAACAGCTATTAGAGGCACAGGAGCACTCCAAACACGGTTCCAGCAGCAGCGATGATACATTCATACCTCAAGACAAGCTTTTTACCATCCTCAGCGATTACAACATCATCTATCTCTTAAAAGACATATTTTCCAATGAATCGTCGAATCAGATACGCGAGAGGGCGGCCCAGATTTGCAGCGGGGATCACTGCGATAGCAGACGAATGATACTTGCCATTCTGATCCTCATTGGCAAAACCGAATATATCGACGACTTCATTCGCCACGGGATTTGCGACGTGAACCTACCACTCAAGGACCTCAGAAAATACGACACGGAGGATCGCAGCTTCCCCCGAAAGAAGCCGTTCCACAGAAGACAGGACAAGCCTAGTGCAGATCCTCTGACTTCATTTGCACATTGGCAGCCGAAGGAAATGCAAGACTTCTTCAAGTATCAATATGAAGTGCTGGCCCCATTCTTCAAAATTGGAGGTGACCGTGTCTGCTTCTACAGGATCTACGAGAAGATGCAGCTCCCCTTTCTTGAATATCATCACGGACAAGGTGGCGGCCACGGCACGGTGTGGAAAGTCAAGATCCACCCAGCCCACCACGACTTCGAGGGAATCGATGTAAGCTTATAAGTCTTTACTTAACTATTGACAGAAATTCTAATACTTTCCAGGCCGGAGAGAATCCGTATTTTGCCCTCAAGGCTATTTACTCCGAAGAATACGCGCATATTCGAGATGAAGTCCGTGTCCTGGAACGATTCAGTGGAAGTCGACGGGGCCATGAGCATCTCATTCGTTTACTAATGGCATTCAAACATGGAAGAAAGTATTACTTGTTGTTCCCATGGGCAGCTGGCAACCTTGCAGACCTTTGGAGAAGGGATCCAATCCCGTTGCGGACCCTAGAGAGGACGCGCTGGCTCTTAAAACAGTGCTTTGGGGTGGCCGATGGACTGAAGAAAATCCACCATCACGGCTCCTGGCGTCGATATGAAGCAGCGCCAAGTCTCAACCAAGACGACTTGGTAAGCAAGAGTCTGGGAAGACATGGCGACATCAAACCTGAAAATGTGTTGTGGTTCGACGCTGAGGGACGTCTAGTCGTTGCCGACTTCGGCTTGACACGATTCCATTCGACGCAAGCCGGTTCAGAGATCACCACTCCGAATAATCTACGCGGCTTCTCTCGAACTTATCGTCCCCCGGAATTCAGTCTAGAAGCGCCAGTATCCCAGAAGTGTGATGTATGGAGCCTTGGGTGCCTTTATCTGGAATTCATTACCTGGTATCTTGTCGGGTACGAGAAGACACGCGGTGATGGTCCGGGAAGCTTCTCTAACCTGCGTACTAAAGATGATGATCGTACCAGTGATCATCTTAATCATCTTATCAGGGAAGATAAGTTCTTCAACTTAAAGTTATGCCAAGATCCACACAAGGAAGATGGAAAAGCCCAATACGTTGCCGATGTCAAAGAATCGGTGAAGAAAGTAAGTTATATATTGCAGCTATTTACCTGTCATACTCCTTCTCGCTATGAATTGAACCGAAAAGCTTATGCACGAAATTCTAGTGGATCACCTACCTTCGTGAACTTGAGCAATGTTCGAAAGTCATGGAAGCTTTCCTGGATATGATCGAGACGGAGATGCTCGTCCCCGACACGTACGAACGAGCTGACATGCATCACGTTCAGCTTAGGCTGAAAAGCTTGAGGGATGATTGCCAAGATAATGATGACCCCTGTAGCAACCATGCACGCATTACATCAGTGAGGAGGAGGTCAAGAGCGCAGCCAGCCGTGGGAGAGCTAAGAGTGAGTGAATATCTTATATCTTCGTCACCTTTACTCACAATAACAATAGCGTTCCATCGTCACACAAGGACCAACAAGACGTGACAGCCCTGGTACATCCAATGGTGACGACCGACATGATCTTGACACCTTAATCCTTGGGCTCTTGGAAAATGCCAACCAGCTCAACTCATCGGCCACTGATGCTAGTGGACTCTCTGAGCCGACCGTACATCCAGATATGGTGGCAATACCAACTTACCAGAGCCCAGTTACTGCACGAAAGCGCTCAACTGACCTCAAAACGGCCTCCACAGATCGACCGTTGCCCAGATTTCTTCCTGAAGAAACAAAATACACTGTCGTGGATTCACAGTTGTCGACAGTAGAGATGACGTCTTCATTTGCCACGTCCATTGTACCCACAGGTCGAAATAGTAATGAGATTGATCAGAATGTGCAACGGCCTTCTATGAGTTCTGTGCTCCCGACAATATTTACGACAAATTCCATGGAAGGGAACAAAGTCGAAAAAGACGATGGACCACAAAACGTACGTGGTGGCTCACCCGGCTCTGGGGTAGACTTACCTATGAGCCGTGAGCTCTTAGAGCCAAGAGGAGTAGTCCAAGGCCAGCGTTTGAGCCAGGGTACAAGGGATACCTATGATGCCAGCGAACACGACACAGACGACGGTTCGCAGCTTAACCCAGCGCACGACACGGATGACAAGCAACCCAGACGCACCTACGCGACTGCACATCCGGCACTACCAGGAAAGACTAGGTGGCACCAGAGAAGAGACAAATGCAAGAGGCATCTCCAGGAGAAGTGGCGTAAAATTTCGACGAAACTGCGAAGACCCATGACCATCCCTCTCGCGCTCCGACGTGGTTGGTCCACTCAACAACCGGCACGGTGACACATCTCATTTAGAATATCTGGCGTTACGTCACTTATAACAACAAAGATGGTTTACTGTACCTGGGACTACATATCAGGAGTTATTTGGTAGCACATGTTTTCTGTACATATGCATTCGAGATAGAGATACCCCGCAATGATAACCACGGCCACGACCTCCATTTACTCATCACAGCTAGTTTTGCGGAAGCCAGTATTTGAAGCTTGATCTATTGCGCCAACTTTCTACTATAATTTATATATGTATATGAACAAATCATAAAAAGCCGTCGAGTTCCCCGGAATGGTTTGAAATTTTTGATGCTGGTTCACGTGTGAAAGGGAAGGCCACAAATTGAGTGTGTAAAGGCTTGATCCAGCTAACTCCATTGTATTTTCCCTATGGGAAAGGGCGGGCTCTACCCGGTGTGTGGTGGCTTGCGGCACCACCGCCACCAATGCAGCTTAAGGCTCCAAGGTGGGAAATTACGGCAAAGCCGATTCCAGATTAAACGTTCTACATAATAAAAAGATGGTCAAGTAATGAGAATATTATCAAGAATAAGCGTCAATTTCTGATGAGAGAAGAGACATCCCTGCGGTTTATTTATATGAGCCATGGCTATCTGACACCAGATGTCACGGATGATGCAACGTGAGGAGGATGGAAAGGGTGGGGAGCTTACCCCACTAAGCAACGAGCAGATCCATGCGCACTGCGCACCAGCGCACGGACTGCGAGATCTACTGGTATTTTACCTAGTGTTTTGCAGGGAACTCACTTTTGTTCCTTCGTGCTTAATTAACAAAGATTGTAGACCCCATAGATGAGCTTTTGACCTTTGTTGGTGGCTGATCCGTGACACCAGATTGTTATTCCGGACGCTGTAGACGCTGTAATTTCTGGATGGGTGGATTTTGGGCCGAAAGTCACACAGCCTATCCATGCCCGGGCAGGTATTCTGTAAGCAGCTTTTGGGACGTTCCACGTTCCAGTCGACCAACCAGTATGAATCAATCAGTCATCAACCCGGGATAATGATGTCGCGCCCTGCTCCTATGCTCGATTTGCCGTATACCATCCATGATGAAGATACAGGCGATCGGGACCTGTGTGTGAACTTACTACCGAGGTTGATCAGAGAAGCAGAGGTCTGTATTATACCAATCGATGATGCCAAGACTCTCTATTCGACTGAGTGATCAGACTGCAGGTTGGCTCGTACGCTTGGATGTGAAGCACGGGCAGAAAATCCTCCGGAATCGATCCCTCTAGGCACAACCCTAGCTGCTTGGAAGTTCCCCTAGTCCCGTATCCGAGCCTTCGGTTATCCAATCGCATCGCGCTTACGTCCGGAAGACAGGCATCCTTTTAATCGTCCGGCTGTTTAATGCACGGGGGATTGAGTCGGCTGCGAAACGTGGCAGAAAACTTTCACCCATTCCATGCTGCTAAGACGGTTGAAGGTTTGTTCCGTACCCAAGCAATATTTAACTTGCGATCAAGAGCGGGGACTTGACTGTAAACCGTAAGGTGTGTGATCTTGATGGGCTGAAGACAGATGGGTGGAAGCTTGTTGCCATCTCCTGTGCGTATGTGAGTCGCTAACCCCTCATGACGCCCAAATGGCAACAAGCGTCAGTAATAAATTACATTGCCGGAAGGAATTGAGTAACCTTACACGGACCCCTTCGTCTAGACCATGGCTTTGGATGAAATATTCCACTTTGTTTGCGGGGGAATAGCACCGGGAAAATATAACTTAGGGGCAAGGTACCAGAGCGCAGTTCGATTGGCGTATCAGTACCTGCATCCCAAATAAGCCCACTCGACGGAAATAGGAATATTATTTGCCTGGTTTTTTTTCTGTCTTATCACTAGAATCTCATATAGAGCTATCCCCACGAGAATCGAGTTATGCCAGCACAGTATATATCCTAATCTCGTTCGCGCTGATTGAGCTTGAATGCAAACGACAAGGAGGGTCAAGCAGGATCTGTAAAGGAAGTGATTCTTGAAATGTGGCGCAGAAAAGTTCCCCACGAACTTTAGCTACAGTGGTCGGAAACAGTGCCTAGATCGTCTGAAGTTAAATCGAGGCTCTAGCAAGAGCTAGGGCGCACCAAGTGTATCTAGGCCCTTAGCACTACACCTAGTACTAGCGATCTCTTTGCCGAAGCCTGTCAAAACTCGAGTTTCAATTACAGGTGGCGCCAAAGTTCTAGTTGATCGTCAAAAGGAAAAGGGAATAGGGGAGCGCTAAGGCGTATCCCATTTCAATATATTGGTACCTCGGCAGGCAAGACAGTCGGGCGCCGCTATCCTTGATAATTGCCCTATTGTGTAAGGCGATCTCTGACAGTGATATAAGTCTAGAGGCGGTGTCTCTCCGGGCCAAAAAGAAGTCATCTTGTATTCCAAGACAACTCGTGCACATTCACAATCACGCTCTCTAGATCGGTATCATTCAACATCATGGCCCAGCCATTTACGGGACCGGCTGTTTCTTTGCTCATTATTTCAATTACTCTCCTCTCATTCTCATGGATCACGGTAGCTCTCCGACTATGGGTTCGGCGAAGAATCAAGGGTGTTGGACCAGATGATTGGTTGATGGTCGCAGGTCTGGTAAGTCTTCTTGCTCTTCTCGAATAAGATGAATTTGCTTATTAAAGCATATCAGGGCTTCTTCACGATCGCCTGTGTCGCAACCATTCTATCGGTGTTCAACGGGGTTGGCACACCGGATCGGTACCTCACTGTCAGTGACAGTAGAGAGGGCAAAAAGGTAGATTTTGGCTTCTGTCACAATGCACTACTTGTATCTCTAATATGTCGCAGTGGTTTATGTTCTTCCAGCTATTCTACGTACTCAGTACAGTTCCGATCAAGTCAGCAATTTGTGTCGCTTTGATCCGTATCACACCACGACGGATTTACCACTGGATTCTATACGGCACAATGTTCTTTGCAACCGTGTCTTGTCTTGTTACCGATATTACCATCTTATCTTGGTGCAAGCCAATTTCAGCAACATGGGATCCTTCGACGGGTAGTTGTGCTGATCAGTCGGTCATCGTCAACGTCTCATATTTCATTTCTGTCATTTCAATTCTTACCGACTGGCTATGCGCTATTCTGCCCGCCTTCATACGTAGGTGTTTTATTTGAACCTCATATATTACTTAGCTGACTTTGATCCCAGTTTGGGATATCCAGCTACGCTTTCGTGTGAAAGTCTCCGTTGCCGTTGTCCTTGGACTTGGCTTTATGTGAGTTCTATCTCTTATCATCATTGCGCAGAGTGATATGGAACTGGACACTAACGCCTTCAAAGTGCGAGCACAGCTACTATCGTTCGAATCGGGTATCTTCGATACTACACTATCACCGAAGACTACCTGTATAATATTGCAAATATTGCGCTCTGGTCCATCGTGGAGTCGGGAATAGGAATTGTTGCGGGCTCTTTAGCAACCCTACGACCACTCCTTAAGTACATCCCGTTCATGCAAAACACTTCCAACTCTGACGCGTCAAAGTCTAATAAGACGAAACAACGTGGACAGTCGTATAAGTTGGATTCTCTCGGACGCAGTGGGAACGGAGTACTTCAAGCAACTTGCAGAGGGGGAAGAAATGAGTCCGACGATATGTCTGAGAGTGCAAGCCAGAAGGGTATACTGGAAGATTCTAAGATCCGGGTTACGAAACATGTTACACAAGAGTATACACAAGATGTATGAGACGCTGTTCTAGAAAGACCTTTTATTTCGACTAGATAGGCAAGATAATAGGTACCGCGAATTGGATTAGTCTGTAGCGAGCCACAATTATGTAGTGCACCAGTGAGAATCGAACTGGAACTTACTACTAGTGACTGCGGTAGCAAGGTAACAATAAAGCCTTAGCTAATAGAGCTCTGTTATCTGAAAGGATGACGACAAGAAATGTAATCCCGCTGATATATCGAGGTCGAAGGTTCAGCCCCAGCTTGTGGAAGGAGGCAATACCGCCGCCGGTGTAGTGAAAAGACACCTCAAACCCGAGCAATCAGCATGCCGCCGCTAATTGCACCTCCACACATGCCACTCACGAGCACAAAGATTACCATAGCGCTTAGGATTACTCCTCCCTTGGATGTGTTGTATGACGCGATGAACCATGGCGGAAATGGGGCACTAGTGCCATGAAGTGGGATCCCAGTTGCACGGAGAATGTCCTGGGCTACCACACGGGTGACTTCCCGTTCGGAAGACATAGCGTACTGTCTCATGGGTATATTTGGGAACAATATGCCAATGCTTTATGCGGAGGGTGATAACGCATTCCTCCGATTACAGACCCATTTAGCCAACGAGGTAAATGATCTTAATCTATTCGCCTGGGCATCCTATGCCGAAAGCACTAGGGATAGTCAAACTCTAGTTCCGTTGACAGCTGAACGCTATCGAGATGTTTTGGCAACTCACTCTTCCGACTTTAAACGCCGTGGAACATTGGCTGAAAAGAATGGCCGCGATTAATCCTGAGTTCGCGATGAGCAACAAGGGTCTGCGTATCAAAGCGCATCTTCTCCAAGGCAACAAGGGCTTGCTGGTCTGGAACTTGAATTGTTTCGACGAGCGTAGCCCTGGCGAAGACATTGGAATAGCCCTCGAGAACTACGGCGGAGGTACTTGAGCGCGCGCAATCCCTAGGCAATTGGTTGTGATTGATCACGTTTGGATCTCCATAAGCGAAGAGACATTGTTCACCAGCAAACAACTTGACTCAAACGTATCAGAAACAGTCGACCTTTCCAAGCAGTGGTGCTTTGAGTTCAGAGGCGATCTCAATAACGAAGTCTACCGCCATATAAAAACCGAACCACGAAGATATTGGGATAGCACCAGGTCTGGCTTTATTACCACTGGCGTCGCATCGTTCACGGCATGCTTGACCTTCCAGAGTGATTCGGCTACAGATGATCGCACTTTCATCATTGCGTGTGGATTACCCGATTTTCACCGGACGAATGGTGCACAGCAAGGGCCTTGGGTGTGCATATTCACAGCTCGATCTTCTCCCACAGCATTCAGTGCGGCAGCTCGAGGTGACATGAAAAGTTTATCGACTTTAGGACTGTTTCAAATGGACCGCGTAGACTTGAGCAGATCCGTTGATGTTCCGGAGCTGAGTGGTGGGCAGTACGCATCGATGAAAACGAAAACAAAGACTTCGCTCAAACGTGTTTCTGTTAAATTGGGTCGGGAGCTATCTAGAGGTACCATAGTTTTTGAGGTGCTGATTAAGTGTAGAGATCGGCCTCTCGCGTTCAATCGAAAAAAGAACAACCGTGTTACAAGAGCTGCAATACTATGAGTTGTTGCGCTGTAGAGAAGACCTCTCTATTAGCTGGACCTAGCCTAATCTGAATCATTGCCCAGCCCAGAATGATGACGAACTGGAACGTTCGGTGAGGCTTTTACCGGGTCACATTGGGAGACAACAATGGCCCTCAGTTCAATTCTCACTGTAATAAGATGAGTCAATAGTGTACGCATCTATTTGGTTATTAAAATTGAATAATTTTGTAATGTTAGCAATACGCCTAGATTCCTATTTAACTGTTAATAACGACAACACATCATACGTGTCAAACTACATGGGGAGAAACCATCAACATGGTCTTGCTTCTTGGTTCATACTAAGTGAAATTCAGCTTTGAAATTAGACGGTATGGTTGGAATGAGCCGTTGTCTTTTTTTAATCCTTTTTATCAGAATAGGGGCCAAGTCCTCTAGAGTTTGGGCTTTCCATTCACCTCTATAGTGTAGATATAGTCTACACTAGTTACATATCCGCTTACCTAACTACCTTCCGATACTCAATAAATCACTTGATTCTCCCCTTATAACCATTGCCCGCTTTGACACTTGGAAGGTTATGTCGCGAAAAGTCTTGTGGACATAATAGAAGGGTAGCCTGTGTCTACCAATTCGATGTTCCTGCTGTATTTATTTTGGTGGATCGGTCTCCTCAGCCCAAACTTCCACAGCAGCAATTTCCTTGCCATCAAACCACGAATTTGCCTTCGCATCTCTGATGCTGACTTTCCCTCCGACAGTTGCTCCATCCTAGAGACGACGCCACTCATGTCAGCATAGTTCTGGTATGCCTAAAGGCTTTCAATATCGCCCGTTTTTATCGGCAAATACTTACAGTTCCGGAGCTCGCTGGACAGGCAACTCCATTGACGATCCAGCCGAGCAGACCAGTACACATGCCTGACTTGATGGCGGTAGCTGTAACTTTGTTGACCGCTGCAATCATTTTGAGGTACTTTGCCCCTTGTCTCTCTTCCAACGTTTCCATTTCTTTGCTATTCAAATCGCGCTTTACGTTGTTGCTATTATCCTCCTGCGGTGGTGACCGCCAAAACCAGCTAGTGCTGGACGTCAGAAAATGTTTGAATGCATTTAATATGTTCAGGTGGGAGTGTGAAATAGCTCACTTTCCTGTCTGCGAAGAGGTGTAGTACTCATCCAAAGTTCTGCAGACCATGATAGAGCCGATTGTACGCAAAATGGTAAATCCTAAACTTCCGGCACCTTGGCAGTACCATTTTGCCTTTAGTTGGTTGCCGCTGGCGTCTTCGACCTGGTTCGTGCCGTCGCGTTTCGCCAGATTGTTGAGCTCATCTTCACTTCCTCCGCGCTCGATGAAATCTCGACGGCGCTTCTCACGTTCGTCGAGTATTTCTCGTTTTGCCTTGGCCGCCGTGGCGTCATCTACCTTCGCCAACTCACCACCGTCTGGAACCGCTTCCCATTTGAGCTTCCCCTGGGAATCCAGCTGCTTGTAGACGGACTGCAGGTCGACATCGCGGGGTAGCAAGTCCCGTGTATCCACGGCACCAAAGTCACCGTCGGCGGGATGTGTGTGGCCCAGACTTGAGAGGGCAAGTATCGTGGTGATGCTTTGAGTCAGTTGCATACTGGTGAAATAATAGATAATTGTGATATATGAAGTGTATTTCGCAATATAGAGTACGGTACAATTCTTTTTGTGTGGCATTTCTAAGTAGCGGCTCGAATATCTGACTGGGGGTTATTGCCTGTCCTTTGGTAACTATTTATGTTCGACTCCAAAGCCGGGTATTCAGAACGATAGTCATTCTTGATTCCATAAATAGATGTAACGTGATATTGTGGGGCCGTTCTTAGATGCAAGCTGCATTGATCAACAAAATCTGGGATGATAATTACGCCCGTCACCTAAGATGATGAGATCGATCGCCTGTCGTGACGCTCGGAGGGTTGAGTTCAATCCATCCATCGATGTGTATATGGGCCGAAATCTTACGCTCAATGTATAATGTGCTACAGATTTCAATGTTACATCGGTGGCACGACATGGGTTACTCAGCCCCCGAACATCACACACCTGTGAGATCTTAGCGCATCAAGCCATGTACGCAATATGATCTGACTTGCGCTTTTAGCTGCTAAACATCGCGTATCATACCCATGCCAAGCGAAAAGAGCTAACGATCCTGCCAGGGAGGTGGGCGCGTGGCATGGGTAACGGGCAGCGTCAAAAAGCAAATGTGGAAATCTGAAATCTGAAATTCTTCTGACGCATTCAAGCCTTCTCACCTGGCTATTTTTATCTCTAAGAAACTCGTCAAATCTCGGGATAGTCTTATCTTGAGGAGCGTAGCATTGCTTCAGCAGTCACCTTTCGCGCGAAGCTCAGGACCATCGATAGGCTTCAAACTCATGTATCTCTGACCAACTCATCTCCAAAGTAGGCTTGAGTAGATCATAGTGGTCATATCGAAACACAAGTTGCTGCGGCACAGGTAGTAGTTGGTCATATAGCCCATGTGCTCCTGTCGTCATTGATATGTTTCTTGGTACACGAGATTAATGCATATTGTTGAGTAATAATTTAAAGATCCTGCGAAGAGGATCAGTGAGCCAGGTAATCTCAAGCAATGATCGTCGTAAGCATATGACAATAGAATCCTATAATCGTGGTATGCTGTGCCGCTATTGGTTCGCTTAAGCATTGATCCTCGTTAGCATCTTATGTTGTGCCGTCGCTAGTTCTCTATGCCAAAATTTGGATTTCCTCCAAACTTTAACTCACAAAACGTGAAAGAACTCTCAGTAAATGGACAAGTACAATTCTATTTTTGCTCAACTCCGCTAACAGGAATGCTTGAATCTACGTATGAGCCGCTGTCGACGGTCGAGATCACTCTACCAAGCCTCCCACACGAGGATAGTCACATGATCTTGTAAATCTTCACTTCGTGATCATCTAGCTCTATTCCCCTATGTGTTTTGAACCTTGTCCACACCAATGCTCCATCCTTTGCTCCTATGACGCACTATACACAGACAGGTGGCTCGTCTTGGGATTGCGCTGGCTGTAACGGCTCCACGAGGCGGTTAGCCATGATGGTATCATGATTCCGGACGTCATAAATTAAACCTGAACGATGATCATCAAACAAATTCAATATTATGTGCCGAAAATAGACTGGGCCATTTAGTTATAAAATACGATCATTGTACCTCCATAAAATTTCACCATTACTTCGACAAAGGCTCATCAAGATATCTTGAACCATCCACTCAATAGAAAGCACCAGTTCAAAGTTCATCAACATATTTTTATACACCCAAATCGAGCTTATCTCTTATCACCGCTCTCATTATGTACAAGCTCGCAGCTGCCACGATCTTCCTCGCAGGACTCTTCTCGGGCCTTGCTCAAGCGGACCCAAAGTGTTATACAGGACCAATACATCGGGAAACCGATAATACTGCCCTTTGGCAATGCGTGGATAGCGAGGAAAAGAACCGTATGTGGTGAAACGTCCCTGCACTACCATGCCTCCCCGTGGCTCCACAGAAGACCAATCACTGACTTGATATCATTATTAGCTCAATGGCACGAGTGGGATTGCCAAAACAAGCACTTCCAATACTGGAGTAACGGGCACTGGGGTAGTCCTGGCGACTGCTTAGGTGGATGCGTACCCTGTCTCGAGGGAGCAGCCGAGCTCGGTGCTGAGTGGGTGAAATGTGATCAGCAGGCGAGCTCTGCTCACTGCGCAGTGGGGTGGTCTCCGCCTGGCCAAGCGTTCTGCTCTAATGGAGACGAGGGTCCTTGTTAGACTTCACCATTTTTAGCCATGGGACAATGTTTCCATTGAGGTTGTTACCGACAGAATTCCATTATGAATCGCTGATAAACCACGATATGGATATCCGTTCGTTAAGCAGAGAATGATTATAGTTTTGAGACGTCTTTAAATATGCGATTGATCGAACAGCGTAATATTGAGCAAAATAGGTGAGCTATGGGATCGAGGCGGCAAATGTACGCAAGTCATTGTATGTGTAGTGGCGATTGTGGTTTACCAAAAGGAGGGCGCCCACCGTAAGCAAGGTAATAACTCGGCTGTAGTTCCACGAGAATAATGGTCACTGAGATTGGTTTTCCTAGCTGAGGGTTACAAGGGCACCGAAGTCACTGAATAGATTGTTTACATATGCGTAATGCGTTTCTGCTACTGACTTACAGATCCCGAGAATATACTAGCTGAGCCGACGCCTTGGATAGCCCAACCGATGATGAAAACGATTGAGTTGGGGGCAGTGCCGCATATGAAGGAGCCCACCTCGAAGAGTAGGATGCTGCCTAGGTAGACAACGCGAACGGGTAAGAAAGTATACAGCTTGCCAGACATGAGCTGGAAAGAGCACTCCGTCAACATGTACGCCGATACGTACCAGCCAGCATGTCGCAATGTATGAAACTCAGCAGTGATGCTTAGGATGGCTGTAGCCACAATCATGCGGTCCAGGGCGGTCAGAAACATGGAACAAAACACTGATCCGAGAATCAAGATAAGCTTGATTCCAGTTGGGTATACGACCGTGTCACCAGCGCAGGCCGCTTCCTTGTCAGAATAGGGGCTCTAGCCACCCGGACCATTACCCAATTCGCCTCGTAACCTTCGTTTTATCTTAACATGTTGATTTTTTTTTTTTTTTTTTTTTTTTTTTTTTTTTTTTTTTTTTTTTTTTTTTTTAAATTTTTTTTACTACCGATAGACAACCCCACAAACAGAGGGAAAAGAAAGAGTGTAGGGGGTGTAAAG
>JARVKF010000043.1:51866-70062 GCA_039778275.1 Seiridium unicorne | reverse complement strand
ACTTCTTCCGCCACCCCCCCCCCCCCCCCCCCCCCCCCCCCCCCCCCCCCAAAAAAAAAAAAAAAAAAAAAAAAAAAAAAATCGAACCGTGACCCCTTCGTTCTATGGAGGAGGACTGGCTGGCGATATTTAAGTACGACCTGTTTTGCAACGCATAATACCAGCAAGCCGAATCAAGTCGGACAATAGTAACATTGTGAGCAAAGCAACAAGACGCAAACATTCACAGTACTCCATGTTAGATCAATCCATGTACATTCGGACTCGCACTATGATATAGACCACGTCGCAACCAGAGAACACACAAACTCGAACCATCCACCAAATACAATTTTTCGACTTGATTGATGCATGCAGAGCGTGTCGTCCCTAACAGTGTAAAATTGGCCTGGTCGTAAGGTCGTAACCATCTCACACCAGAGGTCCGTGGATACCTCTGTCCCCTCCTAATCTATTCACTCGGTCTAATGCAGAAAGGAAAGAACAAAAACAAAAAGCCAAGCCGGTCTAAACGTCCACAGTCAACCCCAGGAAAATGCAAATCACAATGCCGCCACCGTCATGCCGTCCAATGCAACGAGGGGAATCGCAACTTTTGATGAGACGAAACGAAAACGAGAAACAGAGACAACGCCGCCGATGCAATGAAGATGCCGCTTTGACCAATGGAAAACAACACGACGCTCAGAATTCCGTCTTGATGGCTTGTATGTGGGGAGAGTTGACGACCTGAGGCAGAGGCTTGAACAGGTCTGCCATGTTGAGAGTCAGGTCCATCACTCCGAATGCGTGGTCGATATCCCCCACAGAACCAAGTTCTTCACCCCTCTTGGCACCATCTTCCAACACCCAGGTCTTTACATTCTTGAGAAGCTGAATGACCCGCGCAAACCGATGATCCGCTGGTAACCGCAGATCGTTGGCATCAGTTTGTTTCAGCAGCCACCTCGCCAGGTAGTAGAAGTGAATGCCATCACGTGAGAACCCATATCGCCTGGAATTGGGTACCGAAGGAGGGAACTGTATAGCCATATCCATATCCCAGTTTTGCTTGAACTTATCCAGGGCTACGCCGAACAATTTGTACACCTGAGGAGATAGTTGGCACGACTGACCGGGCACCGGAGTAGCCCTTCCGCTCTGATTCGCACTCACGGACCCGTTGCCTGTATCAGACTTGTAGATCCAGTCGTTTTGGGAGAGGGGGGTTGCAGATCTACTCATGTTGGCCAAAGTGCCTTCTAACTGAGCGCGACGAATCTGGGCGAGTAGAGCGTGTATGATGATGAATTTTCCGTACAAGTTGGTGCTTCCGGGATGAATCTGGTAGGACTCATGTAGAAGAGCGCGCATGGCAAGACTAAGTTCAGGCTGCTTGCTTCGTTGGGATCCATCTGGATTTCTAGCCTTGGCAGCCTCAGATCCATAGAGATGGAGTGCTTCTGCACATTCGGTCGGGTTCAGAGCCTCCCAGGCTGCATCATCCGCAGGCAATGGTATCTGAATCTCCGAGCTGTCGAATTGAGCTTCCAAATTGAAGTACAGCCCATACGCAACATCGGACAGGTACAGCATGTGCATGAGACGGATGCGACCTTCCTGCCGAACCCACGAAAACCAATCAAAGTTGGCCGGGTTGATATTTTGCAGTGCAAGGTCTGGCTGGTGAAGAACGCTATAGAGCTGCGACGATGAAGAAACCTGTAAGAGGCCGCTCCTGCGTGCGATGTCGGCAACCTGTGGAAAGAGCCGCCTGGCACTTTCTCGCTGGAAGGGAGTGCCGTTCCATACCAACAACTGTGACATGAGCACGAGAGCCTGCAACTTCTCCAACGCCCTCTTCTCATCGTCCGAGGGGACTCCATTAGCAGCTTTTGAGTCTCCATTAGCGCTACCAGAAAACAGATTGGAATCTCGCTCGAGGGCTATCTTCAAGAAATTCATCACCTCGCGGACCTGATTGGGTGACACGTGATCCGAGTAGCAGGCTCCGATGCAGCACATGCTAGCAAGCAGGCCGGTGTATGCTTCCAAGATGCGGAAAGTCGGGATGTGTAAGAAAGAAAAATGACAATGATAATGACTATATTTTTCAAGGAAGTCCTTGATGTTGGCAGGCGAATAAAAACTGGTGATGCCAGCCGTCTGAGAGGTGACGACGGTTCCAGGAGGGTGGAAGAAGCCGTGGATCTGGGTCGAAATGTGTTGGTAGGGATCAATTATCGTCGAGGTGGTCTCCCAGTTGGAAAAGAAAAGCGATCGGTCGTTGATATCGTTCACGGCGGCTCTCTCGGCATCTAGGTTATGATGTTCTGTTTTCGTTCCGACCTGCGTCTGTCCAAGATTAGGAGGTTGAAACGAAGTTGCGTAGGACTCTTGCGCACCAGCCTGGAACATGGACCAATCAAGGTTCCCTTGGTTTGAGTTTGATCCTGCAAACATTTGCTGCATCCCGTTCTGACTCTGGGGCATGCTATAATTCAACTGAGGGTTGATGTTGGAAGCCATTGAATTCTGGACGTCACCACTGCCGTAAACGGAGCCGCCGCCGGTCATGCTGCGTCTGTCGCGGTTATCATCCATACGGCTAATGCTACTGGACCTTGACAACTGGCTCTGCTCGTTGTTCATGTTGCCTAGACCATCGGCCATGGGAACCATGCCAAAGGGATGGACGACATTATCACCCTGCATGTTGTTGATGCCGTTCATCTGGCCCATTTCACCCTCGGCCGCAGCCTTGGCCTGGGCAGCCTGGTGCTTCTTAACGTGAGCGGAAGGGTGGGACAAGTGACTCGCTCCGGTGGGGTTTCCTCGTCGGATAGAGCACTTCTGGAAGTGACGCTTGAGGATGTCACTGCGTGAAAACGTATCCCGGCACAGAACGCACATGTAAGGGCGATCACCGGTGTCTGTGGCCTTGATGTCAGCATGCGTCCTCAGGAATCTATGTAGGCATATACTTACGGCGCAGAAGATGGCGCTTCAAATGCTTCGCATGAAGGTAAGTCTTGGTGCAGTGTGGGCATGGAAACTTGCCATCGGCGTCCTTCTGCGGGATCACGGTGCTCTTGGCGGATCCAGGTCCGGTGGGAGCAGCGGGCCTGCCAGGTGCACTGGGCAAGATACCTCGGCGTCCCTGGGAGCCGACAACGTGGGTTGGCTGCTCAGCTTCCTGCAGGATAGACTGCTGGTGCGGCATAAGAGGGCTCTGGCCGTAGGGCGAGGACATACCGGACTGGGGCATGACACCGCCAGCAGGCATGGGTCGCAAGACCGGGGGGCGGCTGGCAGGCGCAGGCGCAATGGGTTGCGGGTGCGATGCAGCGACGGAAGACTGAGGCATCATAGAAGCCGAAGTTCCGTAACCCTGGTGAGGTTGGGGATATGGGTTTGGCATCATTTGCTGGTAACCGCCGCGGTTGTTGTTCTGCGGCGGCGGAGGGTAGCTGCTCATGTTGTTGGTGGGCGTGGGAGGGTTTGAAGTTCCTGGAGTACGAGGAGTGTGAGGATGGCTACCATAAATGGATTGCATAGCGGGATTCTGAGGTTGCAGAGGGGGCAAAGTATGCGGTGGAAGGTGGCCGTTCTGCTGGAGCTGATGAGGCGAGATTGCTGCTGGCGACGGATGATAGCTAGGTGCTGATGTGCCTATGACATTAGAGGGGTAGTGGGAGCCGTCCATAACCCAGGAGAACGTAATAGGTGGTCGAGTCCGTAGTTGCTGGTGCGCAAGGACTCGTATGGTTGTAGAACAGACAAAAACACGTCAACAGCGTTGATGGGTTTTTTATTATTCTTCTCTCCCGCGTACCACAGTAACAACAAGGTTCAATTGGCTTTCCGAACAGACTCAGAAGAACAATTAAGGTCGCGAATGTCCAATGCACAACCGTTGCAGGCGACGGAGATGCAGATGAATGCACGGCGCGTCGAGGGAACAACACAGACACGAAAGACGCGATTGTTCGACGTTGGCGGTCGTCGAAGGGAGCAGTATTAACCCGAGGTCGGCTAGCACAGAGACAAAAGTCCAGAAAAATCCTCCACTGATACCTGACGTGAAGAAGGTGTAGCTGCCGCCAGTGTTGAGAGAATTGGTTGAAGCCGCGACGTGGTGATGGATGCAAAACCCGTGATAGTTTCAAAAAAAACTTAGGTGATGAGGGGAATGGCGGTTGGTGTTTTTGGGGTAACAATTGGGGACGGATGGAGCTGGTGGATGAAGGTAGTTGATGAGGCTCCAATACCAAAAACCCGGTTGCTATAAGTGGGAAGTGGGCTTAGAGGGATGAAAAGAATCAGCGACAGAGAAGAGGCTTGAGGCTTGAGCCGTGAGCGGGCGACTCGTCGCTGCTGATGGGGTCCGAAAGGTGGAATGGAAGGAGTTGTTTGTAAAGTGGAGAAATGGATCCTCTCGAGGATGCCGACTTCTTTTTATTTTTTCGGCCGTGTCTTGCCTCTTTTTGGACAGCGCAGAAAATTTCCTCGGTCGGCCTGCTTCTGGTCTGGGTGTAGGCAGCCTGTCAGGTTTTTGTTCGCTTGAGAAATTGATTTTTTCTTCGGTCGACGAGCAGGAAAGCAGAGAGCGCGGCCAAGGTTCAGGTACAAAGTAGTTTGATCTCAACTGGCGAGGACGAGGAAAAAAAATCAGGCAGGTACGTATCGAGACCTGCGCAGGAGGGTGGGCCACGAGTCGAGTGCCGTCAAGGACCGTTTATCGGCTAAGTGGATTGCGTCTCCGTTTCTGCAAACTGCGGGCTTTTTTTCTTTTAGCGGGATGCAAAGGGGGGGGGGAGGCCGATGGCGTCGCTGGGATCATGACTAGCACTAAATGCACAGGAAGTTGTGCACGAGCAGGTGAGACTTGTCAACTGGCGCGCACACCTTGGCCACAGCTCAGGGAGGGTGGGAGGCAGGTGGCAAGTGGGACCAGAGAGGTTGCGCACACAAGCCGTGTGCAGGGCAAGGTGAGATGTGCAGCGTGTGCTGTCGTGCAGGATGGGGCACCGGTGCGCGCGGGTAGGGTAGAAAGCACGGAATGGGAGGAGGAAGGGTTCAACGCCAGAATGGAGCGCACCAGACAGATATCCACCAGCCTGTACAGAAATGGATATGGGTCGTTCCACAAAGGAAATAGGTACGTACGTCACGCGTCTCGACAGCTGTGGCTTGTCTCCCGTGCTGGTCAAGGGTCTTTCCTCGCAATGAAACGACGCGGCTCGACAGATCGGGCCTATCGTGGACGAAGTTGGGAGGAGAGAGAAGAGATGGAAGAGCGAGAGGGCGAGGGAAAGGGGGAGAGAGAGGGAGAGAGAGAGATAGAGAAAGAAGAGAGCGAGAGGATGGAAGGCCGCTTTGCACCTTGGTGATTCGCGAGTACGACGGCCGGAAATACTTTGGGACCTTAGAGAAATAGGTACAGTCTGAAGTAGATCGTGGGCATCGTTTCGTGGTATGTAGTGTGTGTCGGCAAGCACACGGGAGGTACTTGGTAGTCTGAGAACAAATGGGCTGATGGGTGACCGAATGGGCAGGCTCCCCAGGAACATGAAAGGATCCTATCATGCTAGGGTAGACTGTCTGGGTTATGGGGGGGCCTTGCTTGACGACTAATCACTGATTAATGTTCCTTTGCCTGGCGATAGACTAGCCAAATGGTGATGCGATGGGTTGGTTTATGCGCAACTACTACTGTACGTGCTGCAACATGTACACGAGCCCAGGCTAAACCTCACGATCTCTTGGGTTGCAGCTCCGGTGTTGACAGCTCATGGTCCATGGAAGCCCAATCAATGCCTCTCCTGTGCTTCTTGCACACATTGCAGCTATTTTGAGGCCGACCAGCCGAGTCCATCGCTCTCTTTAACCCATAGCCGCGCTTGACAGACACGTGGGATTGTAGCGCTGAGCGCTATCAATCCGCGGTCCATGGGCATAAGCTTGCCAGCTCAAGAGCAAGGTTTGCTTGCTTGCTGGCGCTCTGCCATGTGATGGGCTTGTCTGTTCTACGCCACGTCCTTCCTTGTCGTAATTCGTAGACAAATCAGTGTTGAATTACTCATGAATAGGTACAGACCCTGTCGGCCATATCCCGTCCGCACTTGCTGGCTTCCGTACAACCTCCGATACGATAAGACATGGAAGAATGTGAGCATCAGGTGAGCCGTACCAAATTGGATTAGTGACGAGCCAATCAGGAATTGTAAACCCAACCTGACAGAGTGATGCGCTCAGCACTATGTGCGGGTATGCATATCAGCGGTGCGCCGCATGTCGACGAGATATTTTGTGCAACGATTCGAACTTTTGTTGTGCTTGTTATACTGGTCCAATGTACGCGTCTACTAACTAGTTGAGTTCCGCAGCCGGATTATCCGTAGCTGGTACATAGGCATGTCTCAGGTGGGATGAGCGCTTGCTCGATACTCGATACATGCGTCGCAGGGATCTTGATCATTTAGGAAATAGGGGTGCTCCTCCTGATTGCGCGTACTCTTTGCGCAACTGCGGTTCGTCAGCGCATACTGATCTGACTGGGATGTGAATCAACAGCAGTAAGGCAATTCGATGGGAGGGTGTTCTTGGTAGCCATTGAGGTTGGGAAGACACGTCGACGGCTTTCTCCGTCTCTCCTGTGAGTTTTCCGATCACATTACCGCCGCCAGACACGCGACGGACGGCAAATGCAACAGGGACCATGAGCCTACCAAGAGTTTGCCTGCCGAAGGACATTGGATATCGCGTGCTGCCATGATGTTGACGATGTTGAGATTTCGTGTGGAATATAAGGCCCCGCTCAATTCAATTGAGATCGCGGTGGAGAAGAGCCGCGGGCGAAAGCAGATGATTATACTATTCCCAGGAGTCCACAGCGAGTGGGTCAACGACAATACGGAGTATGCGGCGTTCAGAACTCAGAACCGCGTCGAGCATCACAGCGACTACAGGCACTCGGCCGCATCGCTATCTGAGCAAATTGCGTAGGCTTCTCGTGGCGTCCTTGACGTTCTCACTTGTTACAAAATAAGTTGACCAATATTAGCGTAACACTGGAAGTTACATTACACTCCTGTAATCTCAGGTGACTCGTACATGGCGGTGTACTGTGCCCCAAGTCAAAGAACGGGTGTACTAGTGACGGCACGCTAGAGAACCATCTGCTTGGCTGGCCGAAACAAGTCGAGAGCAAAGCCAAATCTGCCATGGTGTCGACCGCTGCTGCTTGAGACGCATATGCTCTACTACATATGCTGATATCATAGTTCTCTTGTGAGCGTTGCTGGACCGGGTAAAAAGAGTCGCAACCAACCCATACACGGCAGCGAGATGGGGCACGGCACGGCACATCCATAATAAACTGACAGGAACGCCCCCCACGGTAGAGCCAAACTCTACCGTATGCTGGTGCAGGCTAGCGCACCCTTGGATCTGCCAACCACTCCATGTAGCGGTACTTGGCTCTAACCCAAGACGCTAAAAGCCTCAGAGCATAGTGGGCAGGATTTTCCTCGGCCTCGTTGCGCGGCTCGCGAGTTGCATAATGTAGTCCGAGTCTCTATCAAATCCTTGGCCGCCTGACCTAGATGAAAGCCATGAGCGATCTGGAATTCCAGCCAGGAACTATGGGACGAAAGTGTTTCAACGCAGTGTAATATGGTAGGCTGTTACGCGCCTGGGATAGGGGCTCTTGTATGGCATCTTACCATTCTCGATTCACGATGGCTGGATGTCGTGCGTTACGGAAAGACCCACGAGTCAAGCAAAACAGTGCTAAAGCGCCCAAAGCGTCATCCTTGTTCCCTGTTGAGCCCTGAGAATGGCCCGCATATCCAGAGCATCTTCGGCCATTCTTCCATGGTCCCAGGGCCAAAAGAATGATCCCGAGGCCATCTGGATTACGTATAATATTGTTGAGCCAGGACGCGTCGTCGCTTCCAAACGTCGCCAGCGGTGACTCGGTCTCCTATCCTGGATCTTGCCATGACAAGGGCGCGCGCCCAGAGGTGCTTTGATATTCATCTGCAGCTTGGTGCGAAACCACGGCGAATGGAGTCGCCTTCTCACCTTATTGGCGACATGTTTCAAGACATTGCCTGCCAAGGAATCGGATCCACCGCAAGGTCAAGGATAGGACAAACGTAGTTGGGGGCCATGCGCTTCACTCTCTTTCTTCCTCGCATCAACGGCGTAGCATGGGCAGCAGCATTATGGAGATGCATCCCAGGTGACTAGCTAACGGCTGCAGGCCCCTTCTCCAGTGGTAAAGCCGACAGCTGCCCACCGAGGAATTGCACTTGGGATAAGTCAATACCTGTCGATGGCTGTGGTGATCAAGGATCTCGACATACAGAGCCATGTGGACACCCAAGCAATGCCCCGTTGAAGGAGAGTTGCCAACGTGCTCCATTTAGTCGGGATTCCGTCGCACGCCAGGCACCTGGCACTAGACGCCGCATCCCGAAGATGAGGCTGATGGGCGTTCAGCTTCAAGACCCATCTTGTGTAACATGCGGCGGATGAGGCTACACACAATTCCATTCTTCGATTGGGGTTCTAGCGAATGGGTCCATACACCCTCACAAACGTCCCTACCAAGGACCCTGCGAAAGCCTCATAGCTCCACTCACCACATGGCCATGTAACTACAGCCGGGCTGCCATTCAAGCTTTGCTGGGGGCAGTCTTACCTGATTATTTTGCAAATTCCTCAATGTCCTCCAAGGCAGGAGAAAGGAGAGCGCTGCCCTCCTGCTCGGCCATGTCACGATCTCGGCAGCCATCATCCTATGCGACGTTTCGTGCAGTTGCCAACCATTCGACTCAAAGTACCATGATCAAATCGGAACGCTAGGATTATTTCCGACGCGTCGTCTTGACTACACCCGGCTCTGGGTTCGATGGGGCGCTCAACGTTGTCCCTGTCAAAAGCGGAGGCGCTTCTGCTCTCTCCAAGGCAAGACGTGCAGAGACCCGTTCCTTACGGTGGGTCTGAAGGGCCCCGGTTTCCCAGACCGTCTGAACGCTCGCCAATAAATAAACATCAATTCAAGCGCTTTACCAAAACTTTGTCAGAGTCTTGACCAAGCCTCGCGTCAAATCGCAGGTCGAGGAGGCGGTCAGAAGTGCCACGCTACAGATAGAAGCGCTTCCGAGGATTCCGAGTGTCGAACGGTTAACCTTAGGCTTCCAGCCTCCAAGGGCGGATAATGGCATTCCCACGACTCTTCCACCGACTTGTCGTAACGTCATCACACGTCCACAGTTCAGGCCGTCCCAGGGTCAAGCACACCTTTCCTCTTTGAATAATGAAATCTCGGCTAGGTCTAACTTGGTAAAGACCTGCGATGCCTGATTCGGATTCATCAGTGCACGGCCTACCGTTATTCTGATGTAAATGCATGAGCTGACTCTGGCCGAGCTTACGCCGAGCAACCTCGGGACGGCCTCCTTCATCAATCTCTCAAGGACATTCTGCATAACCTCCGTGCCGATAACGTCTGACGGCAGCTTCCGCTGAAGAGACATATGAATCAAACTTGGATGATCCTCATGTCCGCTCATCTTTGCAATCGCATGATTTCCGTACAGGACACCGTCCTGACATCAATTCGAAGGGCGCCATAGCATTCATTCTCCATGGAAACCAGGAGGGCGTCTGCATGAGCGGTCGGAAATCCCGACTTACCTGAAGGAGCAAGACTTGGGCACAAGTGTGTTCTGGATGAGAGCCAATTAACGTGTTCATCAAGCCTCGGAGACGGGTGATCATTCTTGTTGGAGGCTACAGTCCATGGCGCTTTCCATATGCCGGCGGCAAATTGCCTGCCCTTGGGTAATGCGTGACTATTAACATGATGCGATAGCTCCTTGGAAATCTGCTCCAGGGTAGCAGTCTGGTTCCTCGCGACAGTCTTGAAACAGATTATAACTATCTCGACGTCAGGATACACATCGTTCAGCTGGTGCCAATGTCCGTTCCCATGAGCCTACCCTTGCTGACGTGGAACTGAGAAATCAGTCGGCCGGACTGCCAACCTAGGCAATCCGCAGAAAATCGGTGGCTGGCGATCGTTTCGCAAATCTTAGTCTGTGCATCAACACCTCACGCGAACGTCGCAAGTCCATACTAGGGCAATCCACGAGCGAGAACAAAACACACAGCCCCATGACCACTATCACAGCTATGTGACCTTCTAGAAAGGATATGCATCCAAATATCAATCTGGAGATTGACTGTTGACTTGACATGAAGGTGCCATACATCATGAAGATTTGGCTTGTATTCTGACATAAGCATAAAAGCTGACAGCAAGGTACTTTGCACAACCTTTCGCGACGTCCGGCTTGAGTTGCTGGTCGTTATGGTGCTCATGAGATTTCCTGCGCGGTACGAACCCCGCAGCTGCATGTATAAGCATGATATAGCCCGTTGGAGACCTGTGAGAGATGGACTCGTATTCAATGACATCTACACCACCAGATATGGCAAGCTTAGGCCGAGTTGAAGTCGCATTGGGTTGCTACATGAGCGCTTCGTCTAGCGTTCCTGCTCTTTTTATTTTTGATTTTTATTTTCATTTAAAAAAATAAAAAAATAAAATCTTTTTTTTGCTTTATATGTATATATATCCTGGTGTCGAAACTTCATGGACGGTCTGTCACGACTACCGTCTCACATTATCAAAGGCAGCCCACAGATTTCTCTCTGTGTGTCTGACTCTTGGTTCATGCAATTAGCCATCCTCGGTTCATCCTCCCATTCATGATTTTTGGCGCATTGAAGAAAAGCCAACAAGGCGGTGTGGTACTTTTTGCCCGAAAGCACATGCGAGTCATGGAAATAGGCGCCCCTTGCGCAATTCGATCGTCTTGAAAGCACTGCAACCCTGGTTGGTGATGAATCTGATAATGACAAAGCTCGCGCCATTGGCTTGACACTTTGTCACACCCTCCAACAAGCTACCCATTCATTAGCAATGCTTGGAGAGAACATTGCCAGTGTGTTCAATCCCGCGTAGGACCATTTACAAGGGCACCCAAAGGTCCAACCACGCGGAACGCATTCCAACCTCGGCTGACACCATGTTTAGCCAAAATGCTAATCAAACGTGACCATCGTCACAACCAAGATCATTTCTTTGCAAAAAAGAGTCGGCCTTATTGTGGTCCTAGGCTGGGCCCAACAACACTATTGTCGGGAGGCTGCCGAAAAGCTTTGGTAAGTTCACGGTTCGGGTAATTGAGGACCCTCTAAAGCCCTGTTTAGATCCGATGATTCTACCAGGATTCTGCAACGACTGCTCTTGCTGAATACCTATGTACATGTACAACATGATTGGCAACTACTTTACTAAGCACGGATATCGTGCCGAAACTTTATGTACGGGCACCCTCTACAGCGAGTATCAACTGATGTCCTAAAGTGCAAGTATAATAGGTAGCTTGAGAGCTTCAGCAACGTCCGCTACCTGCTGACGGCAAACGTCCAGGAAGCATCTCATTCCTGTCAGTGGCACGATGAGACAGACTTGGCCATTCTATCATTAATCGTAGATCAGAACTATCACAGATCTGCATGCTTCTGAACTGCCGCGAACAGATCCCGAAATGACCCTGCCAAGCACGTTTTGAGCGTGGGATGTATCGACATGATTAATTACCTATTAATAATGATTACAATCTCTCCCCCTACCGGACCTCGTTGCACGTTCAAAACGCTGTGCTCAGGCCGGGATTAGCCGCAATGGAACGCTTGTTGTGGCAGGCGAGTGAGTATATTCGACTTTGTGCAGGGGAGTATACCCAGTTTTGTGCATGATTCCACAACTTGGTGCCATTTCACCCGGGGGCTGCGCAACTGACAACGGCTTCAGAAGGCATTCTCACCTGAATGAGGCTGGTAGGTGAGGAACTAGCCTGTACGAAGTGTTGAGTCTGGTCTCCGGATAGCAGACGATTCCTTGCGGTAGCTTCGCAGCATCACTTGCGGAGCGCGTTCCCTTTCCTATTCACCTCTAGCGCATTGCGTAATCTTAGCGATACGACGACCACTAGAATCGGCCGGATGGTGTCCTCGCTCGCTTCATGCGCAGGGACATTGCGGTTCACGATGCTGTCGTTGTTATTATTATTATTATCAAATACTGAGCCTGCTTCGCCTCGTGCCTTTCTCGGCCACTAGCGCTAGGATCAGGGGACTATTGTCAGTGTGGCATTATTGGGTCCAAGTTCGGCCTCGCTGTCGCGCTTCTTTTTCCAAGGCTTGGTTCGGTCTAACCCGGATAGGCTCACCGCCGGAACGCTATTTCTTCAAGCGATGGGGGGGACCCTGACTCCAGTGAATACGTCAAACCGTTGCTCGAGTCAGGCAAGATCGAGGGGAAACTGAGACGAGACGCGCCAACCTCGAGCATTGCTCTTGGTCGCGCGAGTTATTTTCGTCCGGGCTATCGCACGTTCCCAGGACAAGTGTCATGCCTTGATGCCAGATCGTGGGATTGTCGATATCGGATGCAAGGTTAGGCGCGAGCTCTGACACCCGCACCGACACCAAGATCGGGCGTCGTCCGCCTGCTTTCCGAAGGGCGGAACGAGCTTTCGGCCTAGGGTGCGATGGGCACGTTTCGAGGCCTTGGCTGTCAAGTCAATGCAGTCGTAATGATGATATGTTGCCTGGTTGGGTAAAACTTTGAGTTTTCCGCTTGTCGGTCGAGTCAAGACAAAGCCGAGTCGAATTGGAGCGGAATTGGTGACGGCCGTCGAATCTCGCTTGTGCGTGTGTATGTGTGTATGTGTGTGTGTGTGCCTGTCGTTGCGGTGCCTCTCGTACAGTCAGCCGGACGATGTTTTTTCTGCTGGAGAAGTGGCTCGTCCTGGCTACGGTTTTTGCTTTTGTATTGTCTTCCAATTTCGAACATATGGAGATTTTGTTAGACGGTCACGGGTGAAGCCCACTTGGAACACCATTCCAGCTGTTTAAACTTTGGTCGGACAGCGGGAAGGACTCCACCAACCGAAGCCATCTCAGATCTTCTGTTGCCGAGTGTGTGTGCCTCTGTCTCCATTGCGGGAAGGGTCCATACGCATCCATCCATCTCAAGCTTCGGCTGGTGTAGTTCTGGGCCTGGAGGTTAGAGCCTCCAGCTGGATCGAGGTAGTTCGACTCCAGTCTGACCCATCCCAGGACTCCGGTTACGACTCCATACAAACGATGTGGACTCCAGGCATCTCCAACTTCCCCAGAATGCAGCTGAATGGAACTGTAATTCATGTGCTGCCATCGTTGATTAATCCAAGTAGCCTCCACCCGCCTTACCTCCCAATTCGATCCGAACCCGTCCTCTAGCACCGACTTTCTTTCCTCGACCCAAGACCATGATACCGACCTGCTCGACAATGAAATCACCGTCTCTTTGATAACTACTTTACCATGTCTGGCTGCTCTCACGCGCTTTACTATCTCCTCTTCCGCCTTTCTGCTCTAGTCAATGGTAGATAAGCGACACGTCAGCTCAGACAGCCAACGTGGCCGTGATTCAATTCGACCTCCAGGAAGCCCGAGATAGTAACTTCGCTTCGAGCCATCTTCATGGCACCGCTCAAGACAATAGCTGGAATAAAAGCAACTAGGACGCGTGTTCCCCTAGACACGGACAAATAGGCTCGACGAACAGATGAGTGTGCCGCTCCCGCCGCCCCAGGAAGCCCTCGACATGATCGCTCTCCAGCTTCTTGAATACGCATCTAGTAAAATCAATGCGTAGGAAGTCCTCGTAAGAACCCCAGAAGTAGAAGCATCTCAGTTCCTGCAAGGTGTATTTTAAACCAGACGCCATTACGATAATGTTCACGATCTTCGTCCCTAAATGGTAGCGAGTCCTGCTGAAGTCAGCCCAGGTCAGCTCCACGACCAGTCCTTAGTTGAGCTGCAAGGCAGCGCTGCAATATTTCGAACCAGGTGGAGGGGGCACTCAGCTGGGAGACTAGACAAGAAGTTATCCGCTGCAAGGCCAAAGCGTAATTTGAGATGTGAAGTGACGGCTCTGTGATGGCGGCGCTCCCTTGCTTACTATTGGTCGTGTGCGACATGTTCCAGTATAAGCGCAAGGCGTAGGAGGGCCAGGACAAGAAGGAGACTGCATCTGCATCTGCGTCACATCCGGTTCCCCGGCAGAAGCAAGTTCCAGAGGATGTGTGGCTCGTCACGCCTGGGAGGTGATTCGTCGCCGCAGCGACGACTTCATGTCTCGGCGTACATACTTCAGCCAGATATTCATTCATGCTGCGCAGGAATATGATTGGTGGAGGTACGCCGGTGTGGTTGCATTGGTTCTACTTGAAGAAAAGGTTACGATGAGTCGCATGGTAATAACGAAGAGGCGGACTTGCACAAGACTGAAGCTCGCCCTGGCTGGATTGCATTCAGCCTATCTGCTCTATGTTTATATGTGACTTTATGTGTATTTAGACTCGTGATAGCGAAGACGATCAGCTACGGTCAACTCCTGGTATTCCGTGGGTGGCTTTCTGCGTTTTACTCGACATAATCTGTACAGACGAGGGCAGGAATATATGTTGACAGTCAGAGCTTTTTCGTTACACCTACCGATCACGGCCCCTGAAGGCCTAGAAGCAAGCCGGTAAGAGGATAGCACAGAACACCCAGATCGCCCTTCTGTACCCTGAAACCCGATTTGGTTTTTGCTACCGTGGCTCAGCCGCTCTGGTTAAGACGCGTTTGAATCGCTTTAAAACTCAAGAACCCTTGAATCTTTTCCTTGGGTTGCTTAATAAGACAATATCTGCCTCGTCAGGTGCGGAATTGGAGGTCTTGGCATTTTTCGCCTTGAGGGTGAAAAGGTTTGAAGATCGACACCCACAATACTCGTAGTACCACCTCGAAGAGATAATCGAAGTAGTGATGCTGTGGTCATCGGAGAAACTGTGATATTGGAAGTCACTGTGGGGATAATAAACGTGTGAGGTAAATGTACTTGGTTACCGCTTCCTGAAACTGGTTGCCAAACCTCCCTCAGAACTAGCAAACTATCGTCGATGAACTCGTCCTCCCCAGCGACTAGCCGGTCTAATGAGTCCGTAACCGTAAAGTAAATGAGACCTGAAATTTGAGGCCCCGAATGACTGAAATGATGAGTGTTTATTGTCGGTTTAAAGGTGTAGAGCTAAGCAGCGGAATGTTCTTTGTCGTATAAAGATCAACTGGTTACCGACAGTGTTTTCAATGCAACTTTCACTGCTTGTATATAATACAATTAGGCGAGATTTATTATCTTGACAGGTGCACACAGTTCGATTCTGCCTCGCGTGATTCGAGGAAAGAGTCGGGGTGCTGTAGCTCCTTCAATGCAACTTGTAATTAGAGTTTGATGTAGTTTCTGTAACCAATCAGGGGGTGTACAGTGAGTGCCGTTACTTAATACCTATCACGCTGGACATGGACAAACGTCTTCAATTGAGTCTTACAGATGGACATAAGCATCAGCGGCACAATCCGAACTACCTCCTTTAGCACAACCACGAGACGCCCTAGAGGATCTTAGAGTATGACCATCGTTGGGCAACGGCTGTAGTGTGATAATGTTACACATGTTCTAGATTGAGAGCGATTGAACCTCTTGTCCCACCCTCCCTCGACAAAGAGATCAGAGGCTCATGGTGGTTATTTATGGTGGGACTGAGAGACAAGGGTTTCGTTCCTGGAATAAGGGAGTAGCCATCATTGTTGGCAAGTGAGAACTGTCTCGATATCCTCTTGGGCACGTGTCACGACTCTAACAATTACAGGCCCCGCTATGAATACCCAATTTGAAACAATTGTATCGCGGATCAACTGTCAGATCACGAAAACAATCCATGTCACTTATATACACCGCCCACACTTCATTGCCATTTACGTACTGGCAGCCCTTGTGAGGTGATGGATTGCACTGACAAGATACAGGATTATAAGCTTTAGTATTATTTGTCTCAACTGTGGTTACCCGGACTTGGCCTTCAACGCCTACAACTTACTAAAAGATAATGACAAGTCATCGCTGGAACTTCTGATCAGAATTATGAGTCGACCAGAGTGAGTTAGACAATTTTCCTTTCGAAGGGATGTGGAGACTGACCAAGATGTTAGTTATAGAAGATTTCTTACACATATATCAAAAGGTAGTGATGTAATCAGTAGATTAGTTAGACTTACTATATGGGAGGTTGTGGGAGGGCTCCCAGTGTACAGCCACAGTGAGGCGTACCGGCCAACCACGTTCAACACAAACAGCAAAGGTACAGCATTCTGAACACAATTTGTGTGGACCTTGACACTTTGGTAGGCTGAATCATCGTTGAGTGGGCGGCAACTTTGTCTTCATGAAACAGTGTAGAGTCCACTATCAAGGCTGCCCCCCGCCCCCCCCCTTTCTTCTTCGAACGCCAGAATTCGATCCCTTATCCCTAAAACGTAAAGCCATTATACTCGACTGTGGGATGATGGGTGTCAAGGGTAACCAAATCGAAGTGGTGATGGTTTGCTTTATCGATTCCTTGACTGGCCAAGTACCTGTAAACTCGATTGTCAGCCCGTGGCAGCCTGTCACCGATTGACGCACTCACATGACCGGCATATCACCCCCGAGAGACGTTGCCTGAGAGAATGAGAGCCACTTTGGCGACCAGACAAGCACCAAGGAGTTGAAAGGGGCCAGATATAGCCGACGCAGTCGAAATACGTCTATGTAATATAGGAGACTATGGTTTTGTCGCAAAAAGTTTGTGATTGCAGAAACAAGCATTACGCCTTCTATTTTAAACAAGCTGCATCAGAACTGGTTTTGGAACTTCATGTACGGGCTATTTACCGTACTTTCACTAAGAGCGCGCATGCCGGGCGCGATATCTGAACCGGCGCTTTCCACCACAATATCCAGTGCCTTGACTGGCTCTCCCAATCAAATTCTCCATCCATGAGTTCCATATCATACAAGGAAAACAGCTTTGACAGGACTAGTGACATATCCACGAAGGCGAACTAGGGCATTCTGTTAGCAGCATGTATATAAAGATCAACATACATGAAATGACAGCGCAATGCAAGCACGCTCTTCTGATCCAAATTCACCGCTCTTGACCTTGGCAACAATATTTGTGAAAAAGACTTGCCGCGATGGCTTGCTATCGAGTCGGCTATGTTTCTGTCAGTTTCTCTGAAGCTGTCCGTGGAGGATATTTGACAAACCGCTGCGGTTTTTCTCGACTATACTTCTGATGTTTTGCTCTCACTTTCGTTGTAAGCGGCGGAAGGACCCATTTGCCCAGGATGGCCAACAAGCGAACCCGGCAAAGATTGTCCGCCAAAACGATTTCACGCAGGCGTTTAAGGATGAGGTCGATCCAGAAGTGATGCTTTTCTGTGTGCCGGTCACACGATTAGTTTCCACGCTGGCGTCTGAGTTGAAATAAAGTAACGGGAATCTCACCTTCAGCAATGCAACCGAAGCTTTCTCCAAACGCCATCTCACCCAGGAGATCAAAAGCATTCATCTCCAACCACTCGACCATATTGACGTCCGACTCGTCTTCTTGACTGAAGGGGCCAATTTTTGTGACAAATGCATCTGTGCATCTTTGTATGATACTCTCCTGGGCTGCGAGGCTCTGCGGAGAAAATGCACCCATAATATGCTTCTTTTTGGAGGCATGTACCTGTATTTATATCTTAACGCAAATTCTAACAAACCCAAAGAGGTTGGGGGAAACAGCACGTAGGGACAAGTGAACAAGGACTACATTCGGGTCTCGCTCGCTGCCTATGCACTCTGTGTCGAAACCCGAGCCAAATACATCGTAGAAGTCACTCTTGATAAATTGTGGCTTTCTTGCTGCTGGGAAACCATATATATGGCGGTAAGATTATAACGAGGCAAAGCTCAACTCGTTGGGAGAGACACGGAAGACATCGCCTATATAGAGTTGTTAGGGGCTCAGCAGATGAATGGATGGCCTTTATACTGAGAGGTATAGTGGGCATATATTGAACATATGTTGGACAGATATGTTATTTAAAAAAAAAAAAAAAAAAAAAAAAAAAAAAAAAAAAAGGGGGGGGGGGGGGGTGTTTTTGAATTTAACGCTTTTACGAGAAAATTGGTGCCGGGGGGGGGGGGTGAAGAACCAACCCCCCAAATTGT
>JARVKF010000043.1:0-51856 GCA_039778275.1 Seiridium unicorne | reverse complement strand
CCCACCTCACACAAAAACACACACACAAAAACACACCCACCCCCCCCCCCCCCCCCCCCCCCGGCCGCCCCCCCCCCACTTGATGCATTTACCGCTTTGACGAGCTAGATGGTGCCTGGCGGGGGCGTTGAAGATCCAAGCACGCACATTGATGTCCTCCCCGAGATCAGTTTCACTGACGACGCACCGACACTGACATACTACAGCATTGCGCTGTATCCGGGGAGTGAAGCGGGGCAGACTGCCTTGGAGAATTTCAATGCCATCTCGGCGAATGTGACCATCTCCGAAGGTGGCGGCGCTCACGAGACATGATCTGCTATCCTAAAATAGTTGGATCCATTCTCGACGCGGGCACTTCAAAACCTCTTCTACTCCATTAGCTTCAAGGCGACGGAGGAGAGAATTAAACTTCACAAAAACACCGACTCTGCTCAGGGCCGATCCCCACTTGCAAGCTATGCTAATGGGACAAATCTGCCAAAATTGGAGGCAGTTTGCGATAGATATGACCCAGATGGCTTTTTGCAGTATTACCTCCATCGAGGGATTCCGCAAGCCTAACCAGCGTCCAAATATGAGAACAGTGAACACTAAGAGAAGGACATATTAAAGTAACAATCGAGTTTCCAGAAGGACCATCCTTTCACTTGGATGCAATAATTATAAATAACTGTCGTCTTAAGTGTTTCATGTGTTACCGAAAGATAACTTGCAAACGACCTCCACACCTGATATATGAGATGAATCTGAGTGTCATAAGGCTAATCAGGTCTCGTACATAGCCTATCTTCAAGGTCAGGCTCACTCCGGCTTCACCTTCATGGACTGATCCCTTCCTACTGTTGTTCTGCATGCGTTTAAGTCCGTGCTTGTTCTAGGTACTCTACTCCGGCCTAGACTACGTTAACCAGGGTTTGAGCTCCTCCTCGGTCCAATCCCATAGCCTTGCTGCAAGTTGCTTATCCAGGCACCAATGGGTATATCCGTCAGTGAGCTTGCCGACTGGCTCATATAGCTCTCCCTGCTTCGCTTGAGATTTGGGTACGCCCGCTGTCCATACTTGACTCCAATGGCCTTGATCATCGTCGAGGAATCGATTTATATTCCCTAGATATACGATGGCTTTGTCTAGAAGCCCGAGGTTCGATACTAGTCCAGTATTGCTTGGGCCAGGATCGGCTATTAATGTGAGAATCTCTGGGTAACGACGAGCGAGCTCCTGGCCGTAAAGTAGGTTGGCCAGCTTGCTTTGGGCGTAGCGTTGCCATTTCCCAAGAATCCAATACGCCTGCGTCGTTTTCAGGTCATCGAACACGATACCGTGACCCCGAGGTGCGAGGACGAGCGCCAGACTAGAGACGGGAACGATACGCGCTTCCCCGTGCTCCTGGACCGTTCTCTGTAAGAGGGGGAGCAATTTGCGGATTATAAGGGCATGTGCGACGTGGTTGATCCCAAAGTGTAGCTCGTATCCGTCCTTTGTCAGACCTTTGGGCATCTCCGAGTCAGTAGTTGCCAAAAAGCATCGCAAGGAATACGACATTTCGAGGTAAGATTCAAGAGCACTGGCCTGAATGCGCTACCTGAACATGTCTCTATTGCTGGGAGGGTGCAAAGTGGGAAATCATTACGAGAGCTGCTTACCAGGAGGAAGTGCCATTATACCAGCGTTCGCAATAAGTATATCAAGACGTGATTCTCTGGAGAGCTCATCTGCGGCTTCTTTGACGGACGCCAGATCAGTGTGGTCACAGCGAATCCAGACAACCTCGGTCTTTGAACCACTCGACTTGATATCAGCGATAACGCCTTGTGCTGCAGGCTCGTTGCGGCCAGTGATGCAGATTTTGGCCGGATTCCGGCTTGCTAGCATCTTGGCTGTAGCGGCACCAAGTCCATTCGTGCCTAAGAAACAAGAAGCGTGAGCTCCCTCGATGTTACGATACCAAGGGCTGAAACGCATGCCTACCGCCAGTGATCAGGATGACCTTGCCTGTGAGCTCAGGCACATCCCGCTCAAGGTCGAAGTCTAATGTGACCATATTGACGACGTAAACCAGACGTATGCCACTCTGGGAAATGCAAGGACTCGGTAGCTTCTAGTCTACTGAATGAACCACGCCGAGTTATCAACGGATCGAAGCAGCGGTAGCAGTGACAGTCGACTGAGTGAAAGTTGCGCAAAAAGCTGAAGCCGTCGCCAACTTCGCGGATACGTACGAAGCAGCAGTGTGTCTTATTTGCCGATTGAATGAATGCGAGCTATGCCTCGGCTACTTCTATTGATCGAGGTGGCGACGTTGGAAGGTTGTTGTCAGGGTTTGGGATGGCTGTGCCGTCGACATGAGTGTAGTGTCATCCATCTCGATTGCGCAGCCTCCAGGGTAGCCTCCATTTATATGTCTTCCCCTGTCTTTGCAGTACAACTAAGAACCCCCATTAGAAGTCCCCGACTGGTCCAGCTGCAGCCCTGCTCTGTAAACTGATTGGTACATGAGATACGGTCGGATCCAGGCATACGACATTTGCATCGGTGAGATCCTTCCGTGCTTACGTAGGCCGGTCGAGATTATATATGGTCACGCAGAACTGGACAATGCCGGAAATACTTGCCAGAGACTTGCACATGCCCCCCTTGACGTTGTAGTACTGCGACGGCTACCACCACCGCTACAGCGCCGGCGGGTGTCCCAGGCTCATCGGTCACGGAGCATCGGTCTGACCCACTTGAGCTGCCCACGCCGGCGCCGATCGTAGATCCTGGAGAACCGGTATCGTCGGCCACTACAAATCGCGCCGCCCACGAGCGGAACAGACTTCTCTGCGTTCCCTCTCGATCATGAGTTCACACTCTCTCCGGCTGCTGCCCTAAGGCGCAATAGCAACGTCCAGAGCAGGCAGGTCACACCTAAACAGATATTAACAGGACAGGAGCACTCGCTCCTTCGCAGCGAGCAATATCAAGAATTTCACCCGGTCGCGGGCGAGCTGCCAAAGAACTGGTCGGGCACATGGAGTTTAATCAAATGGCCTATACCAATACAATACCAGAAATGTTAGGCCATTGGAAGACGCGACGGCACCAAGAGATGCCCTCACCTCAAGACAACAGGCTGTCCTCGAGTGTTTGAGATGAACTTTGCCATGGGTAAGTACACTATTACATACTATGTACAAAGAGCAGACTGATAGGTATGTCAACATACAGCCTGGTCTCCCTCTGACTCCTCGGATCATTTGCCTATCCTAGTTGACTTGTTGTTCTGACGGTCATGCGGTACTCTACTGTAGACACGGACCGGGACCGTATAGTATTGACTTTGTGGCGGCAGGTAAGCGCCTGTTTCTGTTGCTTCTCTCAGAGCCATAATCGAGCCCACGAATAGCTAACCATCTTCGTGTTCTCACAATCTGCAAGCCAATAAGGTAGGCCGGGGTAAAGGGAAAAGAAAGTGTCATCATTATTGTGTTATGTTTGGCTCGTACTACCGACGCAGGTAATAATAAGCAAAGTACAGAACACCGGCATGTATCAAGTCATTGAGGACGTTTTATGCAAAATGGCATTGCGAACAGGGAGAACACGACGATTGTTGGCGGGCTTCAACCCAACATACCCGTAGGTGGCGTGAGGTACGGTTCAAGCTGGGTGGCCCCTTGTAGATCGAGGCCATGATCACACACCAGGGTTAGCAGTCGGCCGTTGACCTTGTTTCTGAATTCTGATACGTAATATGAGGCTAGATATGCATTTGTTGTTTCTCTAGGTACAGTTACTTGCCTTCCTTTACCATGTAGGAGCTGGAGGAGCTGAGTTTGTTGTGGCGCTTCAACTTAGGCTTTCGGGTAGCTTGCGCCCAAAAGCAATGGCCATTGAACCACATGCAACCAACGAATCCGATCTCGAAGATGACATCTTTCAGTCTCAAATCAAATTGTACAAAATGGTCTCGTGCAACCTGCTTGTGGCACTCGAGTCTTATTTCCACATGTACTCCTGCCTAGCGCCGTTAATCATAAACGATGTCACCTTGACCTGTACGAGAATCTTGGTGCCGCACAGGTCAAGTCTTGCAGTCTTCACAGCGAAGGCGCTGCTGTGCTCAAGATAGACAGTGGTAGGTAGGAGCCCGGCCTCACGGAAGCTGAGACGCCACACCCGAGGGGTTTCAGACGCGAGAAACTCTAATCTTTGTAAAGCCGTCTTCGGCCTCAGATACCAGAACAAATTCTCAAGGCTGAATTCGAAAGATTGCGTTATATACCCCCACAAGTTTTTACACATGGAGAGCAGAAGACTAGGGGTGACATTTGTTTGCCCGGAGAAAACCCATCCGTCAACCAACGGATGTGATCTGTCATATATGAAATACACCAGAAATATGGTGCCATGGGGTCTGGGTCTAGTCGCTACAGGTTTTGAAAGCTGTACAAATAGCCTGACCATGCTGCGACCACGACGATGGCCACAGAGAACCTGAGTTGTGGTAGTCTGGTAATCCAAGACATACAGTTGCACAGCTTAATAGCTGGGAGTTGCTCAAAGCTGCCAAAGCCCAAGTTGATCACTACACTGTCACTGTCACAATGACCCACAGGGGCATTCTTTTGGCTGATCATCGCAGCAGTCATTATAGATGTGTGAGTGTCTTCCTAGCATCTAAGGGAAGAAGAAAAAAATTTTTTTTTTTTTACCAAGGGTTAACCACAACCTGCACTGGGAAATAAATGCAGGCGGCCTGTTTCTAGCTGCTCGGTATGACGCTGATAATAAGGATTCGCGGGTGTACATATGGCAGATACGTAAAGCAAGCACAATTTGATTTGAAACATGCCATAACTAGCACAAATTGGCTGCAATACATTCAACCGAGAACTTGGAGTTTCATTCATAGAAGCCCTTCTCATTTTGAGAACAGTTTGTCGCAATTACCCATCACGGATCGTTTTTCTGGTCGACCTCGCAGCGTAGCGACTATAGCGTTGTGGCGCACGTCTGTGGCTACCCAGAGCCTGCGCCACGTTCCAAAAAAATTCCTAGCTCGAGCTTCTGCTGCACGCGAGTTACAAGGCTTCAGCCCGATCTTCCAACCTGTCCTGCTATCCACACGCTCAGCCTCTACTCGGGGCGTGAACAACCAATTGATGGCGAGCTCAACGACTATCCGACCGATCCTCGGCCGGATATTGCAGCAATCCTCCCAGCGCACTCCGTCGACATGCCTTGCACTAGCATCGAGATCGTCGCCGAGCACTGCATCCGCCCCTTTCTCGACAACTGCTTGCCTCGAGATGCGCAAGCCCAGGCGTGACAACAATCGTCTACGAGGACTCTCCTCGATCTACCGATCTGGCACCAAGGCGCGCATGACTGTCGATGGCTACGAGCTGCCCGAGCCCGCCAAGTACAACCCGGCGGACCACCTGGAGACGGATCCCGAGCACGGGCTGTATGAATTCTTCTACGACAAGGACAAATCAATCTTGCCACCTGACGACGATGCGAAACATGGCCGTTCGTGGACTGTCGAGGAATTACGGTCCAAGAGTTGGGATGACTTGCACAAGCTGTGGTGGACTTGTGTGAAGGAGAGAAACAGGATTGCGACAGCGAGCAGAGAGAGAACGAGGCTCAAGTTCAAGACTGGCGCCGAGGAGAGCAAGGCTCGAATGTTAACAGTACGTTATTGATGTTTGTTTCCCAGCTATAGGTTATGCTAACTCTCGTTTGGCATAGGTCTCCAAGACGATGAAGTCTATCAAGCATGCCCTTACAGAGCGGTACTATACATGGGAAGACGCGAGGCAGCTCGCAGAAGAGGACCCCGAGATCGACCTAGCAAACCCAACTAGCCCGTACAACCCAAGCACTTATTTTGAGGACGCGGCAGATATGGAGGCTGATGCCGCTGAAGCTGAGAAGCCTGCACAAGAGCCGATTGATCCGTCTACGTTACCAAAGACGCCGAGCAGCCAGCCTGAGGCCCGGACATGATAGTCACCAAGGGGCATGGCATTTTGGATGTACTATAGAAAGCGCTGTATAAAGGTCGGGTCAGGTTTTGTACTCATAAAAGAAGCGTGGGTCGCCTGACTGTGTATCTACTGTAGACTCTTACTCTGCACGCACGTGTAATATATTCCGGAGCTTCAATGGCACGACTCCCTCTACACCGATAACAACCCTCAGTAGTGATTTGTGACGCTTGCCTGCTCACTCTACGCAAGGCATATTCCGGTGGGGGCCCTCTGAAATGGCGATAAACGCTTAGGCAGTGGAGAATGAGTTGTGCCTTTGGAGGCATATATTACATCAAGCATAAAGATAGCAGCTGCCAGCTGTATGACGACGGCGATCATCTGGGTACATTGAAGCACCCTTGGGTAAAGACCCCCGAAAATGAAGTGCAAGCGGGACCCCGCCAATTGGTTGACCCAAAACGGGTCTAAGTTGCAGCTCCAAACGGGGTCTATCAACAAGACCAATACATTCCTCACCGATACTTTTTCCTCCCACCCCCAGAAGAAGCATATCACTTGAGCAGTCTTCCTTTTCTTTCAACCCCCCATACATCGAATACTTGTTGATACCCCGAATTACTCGACACCATGGATGAGATCGCCCCCGAATACGATGTCATCGTGCTGGGCACTGGTGAGTTCTGCCCCGCATGGCAATGCTGTGCTTCATGCTTCTCTGGTGGGGTCGGAGCTCGACGCTGTTGGACATCATGGGCGCAGCAGGATAACGATCTGGTCGTGTTCCGAGAGCTAATACGTGACAAAAACAGGACTGACCGAGTGTATTCTTTCTGGGTAAGCAAACCACAGTCGCACCTTGACGTTTTGCGGCGGTTATCAGGGGCCACGCTAACAAGCACAACCATACAGCGTGCTCAGTGTCAAGGGCAAGAAGGTGTTGCACATCGATCGCAACGATCACTACGGAGGGTAAGTCTAGTTCTGCTTCCCGTTGTATTCCTTAGATCCAGCTAACAGTCATTGCTACGTAGAGAGGCGGCTTCCGTGAACCTCGAGACGGTACGATCCCCAAACTCCCTCCACGCTCTACAATGCTCTACCCCTTTCCTCCATCAGACTGACTAGCCGATGCTATGACCACATGGGGAACATTACATGCTAAGACAGAACCGAACAGCTCTTCAAGAGGTATGGAAACTACCAGCAGGGTACCGAGCCATGGAAGGCATACGGTCGTCCCGCAGACTGGAATATTGACCTGGTGCCCAAGCTGCTGATGTCGTCTGGAGAGCTGACCAACATTCTGGTCTCCACCGAAGTCACTCGCTATCTCGAGTTCAAGCAGGTTGCTGGCAGCTATGTCCAGCAGGGCTCAGGTGCTAAGGCCACTGTTGCCAAGGTGCCCTCAGATGCTGGGGAGGCTCTGCGATCACCGCTCATGGGCATATTCGAGAAGCGCCGTATGAAGAGCTTCATCGAATGGGTGGGCACTTTTGATGCACAAGATGCTGGCACACACAAAGGTGAGCTTTAGTCCTTTTCCCCGCCGCGGTGCGATCATGGACTAATGAAGGTTTACTTCCCCAGGACTTGACCTGTCCACGAGCACAATGAAGGAGGTGTACGACAAGTTTGGCCTCGAGGCCGGCACACGGGACTTCATCGGTCACGCCATGGCTCTGTACCTCGACGACAGCTACCTCACGGCGGCCGGCAAGGCTCCCGAAGCTATCCAGCGCATCCGTCTTTATGGTAACTCAGTAGCTCGCTACGGAAAGTCCCCTTACATCTACCCGCTTTACGGTCTTGGTGAACTACCCCAAGGCTTCGCTCGTCTATCGGCTATTTACGGAGGAACATATATGCTTAACACATCGGTTGACGAGGTTCTATACGAAGGTGGCAGAGCCACTGGTATCAAGGCAACCATGGGTGGTGTCGAGCCAGAAATGAAGTTCGAGACAAAGGCCAAGTTCATCCTTGGTGACCCCAGCTACTTCCCAGAGAAGGTCAAGGTTGTCGGTCACCTGCTGAAGGCCATCTGTGTTCTGAAGCACCCCCTGGCTGGTACCAACGATGCCGACTCGGCACAACTCATCATCCCGCAATCCCAGGTCGGCCGCCAGAACGATATCTACGTCGCCTGTATCTCTTCGGCACACAACGTCTGCCCCAAGGGCTACTACATTGCCATTGTTTCGACCATTGCCGAGTCCTCCGCAAACCACCACCTCGAGCTGCAACCTGGCTTGGAGCGTCTAGGCAAGATTGAGGAGCAGTTCTTGGTAAGTTTTAGTATCCATACCTGCAAACGCACAACACTGACACTTTGGCACAGGGTTCCCCTATTCCCCTGTACGAGCCACTCGAGAATGGCACCAATGATAAGGTATTCATTTCCAAGAGCTATGACGCCACCTCGCACTTCGAGACCACCACCGATGATGTCCGAGATATCTATAAGCGTGCCGTTGGTGAGGACCTTGTGGTTGAGGGTCTGCGGGATGGACTTCAAGTTACGGGGGAGTAGAAAGTCTACCTGCGGGTCCACTTGTGAGCAACTCCAAGCAAGTGTCGAGGATAGGTACATTTGAGTAGGCAAAACAAGCGACATGACTTCAGAGGTGAATAGCCCGCGATTTAAAGGGTGATGAGATCTGCCGGGAAACACGGAACAATGAGATCAGAGGTTGCAGATAGCTTGTCAGCCAACTGAGTTGTGGATACAGATAGTCATTGGAAGTTTCGCTAACGAACATGAATACCTTTTTCGATATTTGAGGCACCCGACTCCTGTGAACAGGGTTGAGATATTTCCAGAGTGACTACTTGTTCTTGATTACAGTCCCAATCCCTACCACTAGCAAACACTGAATCTTGCAGCCAGAGGAGTGAATCTCCAGTTCTCTAAGACACATGTATAAGGAGTTGGAGCTTGGCGTATATCTAAGCACGTTAGAACCTCACGTTTTAAAACTGATTCATACGCTGAAAGATGGAGGAGGGAAACAACTAAATAAAAAAGAGTTTACGGACCAGGAGCTCGTAGGTCTCACAAAAAAGAAGTGAATGGAGGAGCCGAGAGTCGAACTCGGGACCCTTCGCTTGCGAAGCGAATGTCTTAACCACTGGACCACACCCCCAATTGTGACTCCTTGTGCGACAGCGCGCGTCTTGTGGGCTGGCAGCAAGCAACCAAGGGCATAGGATGGCGGGAAGGTGCAATATAGTCAGTAGAATTAGGTCATGCGTGCTTTATGGCAGGTCCGAGTCGGTACTATGAGATTGGGTGAGGCAAGTGTCAGTGCCAGTAGCACGATCGCCGTATTATTATTACCTTGCGGTTTCACGTGATTCTTGATGTCGATTTGGTCGTTGTTCTGGATTACTTGTAGAGGGAACTGATCCATACTCGGAAGGTTTTGTTTTTACTTCTGTCTACTCTGGTTTAAGTGAGCAAGTGCGTTGATATACTCCTCACGACTATTGTAGGTTCGGGATCGGTTTTTTGTTCCTTCACAGCACTTGGGTGTTACAAGAGACGTATCTGCGTCTTCCCGTCTTGTAGGTCGCAAGTACATGGGGATGCCGTCCGTTTGCTTACGCGAACTTGCGCAACAGGGTAATCGTCGTGATGAGAACTTGCATTGTAGGCTACATGTAGTGACGATACTGCTTTACAGGAGTACGTCGGGTTCACAGAGTAGTCCTTTCGTCAAGGAAATATCTATACTCCTTCTCTCTAGCTTACATCATGGGCGCCGGTTTCTATCTTATGTCCATCACATTACTTCTTAGTCATCAAAGCTATACTCGTATTGCTATTTCTTAGCTCCACGACGACAGGTTTGCTGCAAAGATTACATAACTGGCATCCCTGAATGTTTTTTGGATTTAGCTTATTGGATAGATAAATGCTGTAGAGCTTTGCATATGCACTCGAGCATGAGGGTTCTGCGCGAGAAAGTGTATTCGAAAGCTGGCCAGCAGAATAACACGATTGGGTACTGCATGTATGCATAATTAGGCAGTAAACTTGCATTTTTTATCCAACAACAGTTGTCATATTATTCCCATCGTAGACTCCATGGGTCATGTCAGGGTGATGTGCTCGAATTTCTACTTATTCATCTCCAAAATACGACTGGGTATCTTCCTTTCCTAATGCAAATGCCCCTGCCTTGCGGCATCCGTTTTGTGATGATCGCTAGAACGACCGCAACGCCTTCCAATTCGCCGAAATCCCAGGTAATACAGTCATAGAAAATGCTGACTGGCCCTGCATATCGTGACCCGGGCGCTTTTAGTGATGCGCCCCTCGCCTTATTTGGCAGCCCATACCGAGTATTGGCCGAGTGTATGATGACTTCGGCGTGCTTATGTTCCTCCCATCGACACAGATTTAGCACAAAGGTGTTCTGGCGAGCCCACAGCGATTCGAAACTTCGAGAACACGACCGTGGATTTGTGTCTATTTCTTCGTATGGAGGATGGCGGCCATGTTACAGTAGTCGAAGATAGTCGGTTTCAACCTTTGCTTTGAGGACCAGCGCAGGAGGCTCCGGCAATCCCTCGTCCTTCTGGTCCACTCCAAAGTTTGCGCCAACCTCGTAGGAAAATGACATCTTGACATCCTGAAGCAACTTGCATACGTCCGTTGGATCGCCCGCCGGCTCAGCCAATCTCAGGAACCCATGTCTTGGTGTATCATTTTCAGTGTATTGATTTGTGGGCGTGTCGAGAACGAGATAGACCTCCATGACTCTTGGGAAGCTCTGCATCAAGGCATACTTGTTGTAAGTCTCCCATGGCCGTCTAATCGCAGGGTTGACATGGTCGAGCGCCAGGTTCGTCACCTCGGCAGCTCCAGTGACTAGCTCGGCAAAGTCTCTAGCATTGTCATCGTATCCCATAAAAGGTGGGCGTGGTATATAAAGAGTGTCTAGTTCGGGATAGAAGTATATGCTCGCATCGTGGGATATCGTGCCAAACAGTGGTTTGTATAATCGTAGAGCTTCACGTCTCGACTCAGAACACACGGACACAGTCGCAGGCTGCGGAGTGGTGGTGGTACATTGATCCGATTCGGCATCGTAGTATACCTCCACCACCCGTGGATGGCAGCAGCTATACTGCCATATGTCCAACCGTATCTCGGCCGGCAGTGAAGAGAACAAGTGAAAAGAGTTCAGAGTGGACATGGTCCCCAACTACTTGTGAAGGAGACAGAGAGAGCAGAGAGTATAGTATAGTGAGTTGAAGGTTCGATGATGACTGATTTGGGACGGAAGTCGTACGATCAAGCTCTCGACAGGCAGGACTACTGGGCTGCATCGAGAATATAAACACCCTTCCGACCGTTAGTTTGTTATTGGGCTGATGTAGGCGCTGCTTGCCATATTACGGCGACGAATCAGGCCATGCTTTTTCAAAGTTTGAAAGGGTAACCCCTGCAATGGCACGCATAGAAATGTCTAGCTCCGCCCCGGGCAGATACAGCCGTGATGGGAATAACCAGGGAGCGATCATGACGGGGTCAAGGCTTGGGAGGCCGGACGGACGACCATGCGACCGACCGTACGGCACCGCACCGTAACCACGGATTCCTCTTGTCAACCAGATGACGAATGTCTAGCATCTAGACTGAACTCAATTGCGGTTTTGATCACTTACTTGAATAGTTTCTTGAGCCCGGCCTGAGTTTAACGATCGCGGTAAAGGTACATGACTTTGATTTGCATTTAGTCCCCGTCTGGCACCACAGTACAAAGCTTAACCACGGGCCACCAGAGCCACGTTTTTAAACGGGCACTGGAGCCGCCAGCCGGAAGCAGATCTTGATCCCGATTGCCGACACGAGGGGAGGCAGCTGATTTGGCAACGGGACTTCCTATTCGAGGAGAAACGGCGGCGGGAGGTGCGAATATCCACTGGTGAGAATGATATCGTATGATCTTTGAAAAGTGTGCAGCGCAACCATGCGAGTCTGGAAGGGCCCCTGGTTCCCAAAAGAGAGATGTGGTCGGGAGTCATGTCGCATCTGGCCCGTAGACTCCCGAGTTGCACCTGGGCGGGACCCACTGCGAATGACCGCAAACGCGAACGCTGGAAAGGCTGGAAAGGCTGGAAACGAACGCTGGAGAGATGCTGGGACTTGAGGCTGCTAGCTGAAGAGAGGATGCATCAGGCACGACGCTAATCCCCCTCAGGGGCTGCGTGCTACAAATCCGCTAACCGGGTTTTGCCCCAGAAGCTCACGCGAGCATTGACAGCCCTGGACTTCATATGAACTGCTTGTTACGTGCAAAGTTGCGAGCCAAGTAAGCAATCCAACATCATAATCTTATGCCAACAGGTTGCGACCAAGGAGGGAGCCTGTTGCTTAACTGCTGCCATTGCACCATCTGGTCGCTATTTTGAGCAATTCAGCAGCGGCAAATAGCCGGAAAACCCACTTTCCACTTTCAGGTTTTGTGGCATCGTGTAACAAACGGCCATTAGCTGCACCAGAGTCTGGCGTCCCTATCAGTCAGCCCAGCTTACCCGTGTCCGGGGTCTCGTTGATCCACCCACTCATGCACAACTCTTCCAAGGGAGTACCGTAAGTAGGGATAAGGTGTTGCCGACTGCCAGAAGGTGATGCTGAGGACCATGGCGAACGTCATAGCCTCACAATCGTCTGCTGCCCTCACCTATGACCTGGTTGCTCGTTGCTCTGTAAGATCTGCCCCCACAGCATCTCATCCCAACATTGCTGCCCAGTCTCTAACGACAACTATAGACCACTCGGGCCCGGGCGTCAGTCCTCACCCTGCCTCACGGCAAGGTGCAGCTCCCCATCTTTATGCCCGTGGCAACACAAGCTTCTTTGAAGGGCCTGACACCGGAGCAACTGGAAGAGACAGGATGTCGTCTCTGCCTGAACAACACCTACCACCTCGGCTTGAAACCAGGGCAGGAAGCTATCGAGGCCATTGGAGGGGCGCATAAGCTGCAGGGATGGGATCACAACATTCTAACTGACAGCGGCGGGTAACCATGCCCTGAAGAGACCCGTCATACGCATCTGGGACTGACATTCGACTCGTAGTTTTCAAATGGTGAGCCTGCTGTCCCTGGCAACCATCACGGAGGAAGGCGTCCGGTTCCTGAGCCCGCACGACCGGACGCCTATGCTCCTTACACCTGAGCACTCCATCTCGCTGCAAAACACCATTGGCAGCGACATCATGATGCAGCTCGACGATGTCCTCGTCACCACATCGCCAGACAAGGCTCGGATGCGCGAGGCCATGGAGCGCAGCGTGCGCTGGCTCGACCGCTGCATCGCCGCCCACAAGAACCCGAACCGCCAGAACCTATTCTGCATCATCCAGGGCGGACTCGACGTCGAGATGCGGAGGGATTGCTGCAGGGAGATGGTGGCTAGGGATACGCCAGGCATCGCGATTGGAGGCTTGAGCGGCGGCGAGGCCAAGGCTGATTTCTGCCGTGTCGTAGCGACATGTACAGAGCTTCTGCCCGAGTTGAAGCCGAGATATGTCATGGGAATTGGATATCCCGAGGACCTTGTGGTGAGTGTCGCCCTGGGCGCAGACATGTTTGACTGCGTATGGCCAACGCGGACGGCTCGGTTCGGCAATGCCATCACCAAGTATGGTGTCATAAACATTAGAAATGCTAAATTTGCCACTGACTTTGGCCCCATCGAGGAAGGCTGTGGCTGTATCTGCTGCAGGAAAGGGGAAGGCGCCATCAACATCAGCAGAGCGTTCGTCTACCACAACATTGCCAAGGAGACTGTTGCGGCACACCTGCTCAGCATACACAATGTCTGGTATCAGCTACACCTGATGACTGATGTTCGGAACGCCATTATCGAGGATAGGTATCCGGCATTTCTAAAGCAGTTCTTTGCGGATCTATACTCGGATAAAGCTCAGTATCCAGACTGGGCTGTGGAAGCACTAAAAGGGGTTGGGGTTGATCTGCTTGCGGATTAAGCGCCACGACCCGGGTATAATTCTCTCCTGGTCATGAGATAGTTCACTTCGATCAAGATACCCATAGACTTGCCCGCGTGAAGGGCTATCATCAATAGAATTGATCTGAAATGAAATACATGTTTGACATGCTATTATTCCTTTGAGAATTATATTCAACATGACCCGGAGTCTCCCCAGTTACATATCCATCGTCATCGTCATTCTACATTATATATGGCTAAAATCTATGTATAGTGAACCTCCAATCGACATACGTTACGTCGCCTGGGCCTCCTTAAAGGAAGAACGAGAACAAAGCCATGACGATTCCAGCTAGGCCGAAAGCCGTCGGCTCCTGTCCGTATGTGACACCTGCCGCATTAGTGCTTGTTGGTGAGGGAGTGGTCGTCACAGTGACAGCAGTCGGGCGCGTAGTGGTGCCTCCCAAGCTCTGTCCCGTCTGGGCAGCGGTTGGGGTGCTGGTAGACATGCTAGTCGTCTTGGTGCTTCCAGTGCTCCTCGACGTTGTCGTCAAGATGTTTCCCACGCTGCGACAGAACGTAGCCAGCTTCGAGTACGCCGAGTAGTCCGAGGTGTCGGCCGTTGAGGCCCAGTCGGCGCACTCGCTTGCGAACCCGTCGAAGTAGTCAGGTATCCATGTCGTGGTCTGGCTGTTGGAGCTGTAGCACAAGCAGCTGGCCTGGGACTTGGGGGTTGCGGTCACAATGTCGCTATCACTTTCAGCACATTCCGACATGATGTCGAGCACGGAATAGCAGCCCGAGGCGACAGACGTGATGGTGCCGCTAACTGCGGACCCAGTACGAGTTGCAGTGGCTGTGATACTACCGCTGGCGCATACGTTGCCCTCACTCTCACAGAAATCCGCAAGGGTGGAATAGGCTGCATTCAATAATTAGCCACGTGATTGATGAGAGTGAGAGAGAGAGAGAGGAAGAGTCCGGTGGAATGTTATTCACATACCGGAGTAAGCACTCGTCGATTTGGGCAGCTCTGTCTTGATCCATGACGCGCAGGTCTCGGCGTTGTCGTCGAAAATGTCGGGAGACCAAGTGGTACCAGAGCAACAGAGGCACTGGGCAATCTCGGAATATGGTGCGTTATCCCAGTCACCAATGGCGCTTGAGCAGGACTCGGCGAGGGCCTGCGCGGTCACGCAAGCTGAGTAACCCGCATCCGTCGTGGCCGCGGCGTTGAGCGCTACGGCGTTGAGTACGTTGTTGATCACGGGCGTCGCGGTGATTGTTATTGCTTGGAACGGGCCTTGTGCTGCAACTTGGTATGCGAGCGAGGCGCCCAAAAGTATCGAACGAGCCATTGCAAGTCTATAAGGGAGTCCAACGTCTCAGTGTATATAGAGCAGAACAGATTCACGAGCACCAGAACACAAACGAGGTCACGCCGGGTACGGCTATTAAAACATCTTCTGCTGGGCTCATGCTGCCTTTTTTCTTCAAGACTGCCGGGAGCCTGCCCAGCCTGCAGTGCGATGCTTCATGGTTGTGATAGGCTTAGGCAGCCGACTACGGCTCAGCCGCAAATCCTACGGGGCTGTCATTCGACTTTAATCTCTCCATTCCGTGCAGACGGGGAACAAGCTTAAGATCGGTCAGCAGCAGGCCGAAGAAATGACGATGAATATCCTACCGCTTTGTCGGGATGGAGTCGTTTTGTCTTCCGCTTCGCGTTGAGCCAAAGGAAGAATGCCGTTCAGTCAATTAAGCTGTCATTACAAGGTTCGATTCGAGGCTTCGTCTCGTTCCGCGAGCTGAGACACTGAAGTCGGAATCTGCCTTACCTGCCTGCTGCCCAAGCTGCCTGCATGAGCTTAAGTCAACTACCCGTGCGGCCGATGCTCTAGCCCGCTCACTTTTTCGCTTCTCCAAATCACCAGCGTCTTGGCAGCCAGGATAATCTCAACTGCGCCGCTAAAGGGAAAGAAGGCATGGCCGTCATTGGGGAACCGGGTGCTTTGGGAATCAGCATCCGATTCCATTCCACATCTCGCAGTAAAAAGACAGTGCCTCTCTCGCAGACAGATGGGTGGGCATATGTAGGTATGCAAATGCAAAGGACGGGGGGAGCTTCACCCAGACTAGGCTAGCATTTATGGTCAGCCGGCGTCTAAGCAGGCGAGTCAACATGCCGATCGTCTCCATTTTGCACAGACTCTAACGAAGACCGGGACTGCCCTCTCGTCGACGGTTCCATGTAATCGGCTTTCTTCTTGACAAAATTTGGACGGTTTCAAGCTGCATGACAAGTTAATGGCTTGCATAGCGGCTGCTTTGGATGAGTTCCATAGGCTCGGCAGGTATGAGGTCTACATTGGATATGCGGGGAATTGACAGTTGCAGTGGAAGGGTTCTGAACGTACTCTTATTACCCCACATCCAAATCCAAGCATTCGTCATCCCCAAGACGCTTTGGGTCTCGACCATGTGAACGGACATACGACTTTCACGTCGTCGTCTTCTTTTGAGACTTTGAGCCTTTTCTAGCCGTTTGTATACAATTCTTGACACCCCAGGAGGACTAACTGTGAAATCTACCCCTCATTTCTTTGGTCATCGTGTGGAACTTGGATGGTAGAAACCGGACTAGGCCTCCTTATAGGACACATCGTTTTCGTGTAAGAAAGAGTTTCTTACCATTTCGAGGATATAGCTTTGGCCAGTTCTTGTCTCCAAGCCGACCAAAGGCTTTCATAACCACCACAATGGCTAGCAAGTCAAGCTCCACGGCCGCGGCGGCCATGTCCAAGCTCTCTCTCGACTCCTCCAAGTCAAAAGCAACACCCTCGAAAACCAAGACGGCTCCCGTCGCTGACTCCTGGGACGACGAGTCGTCGGAGGAAGATGAAGGGGCATCGACGCCCACCAACCAAGCCCCGACCTCATCCTCTTCTGGATTCACAGCACCTCCTCCCACGCCCAGCTCGCCGACCTACAGCACGGGGGCGCCATGGCAGTCGATGACGGCACCAGACTCGCCCGAGTGGTCCGATAAGAAGAGGCCCGAGAAGACGGACGCCGTGGCGCGGCGCATGATCGCCAGCGCGCTCGGGGTCAAGGCACCCAAGCTCACAGACGAGCAGAGGGCTTACGACCGGGCCCTGCGGGAGAAGGAGCGCAAGAAGAGAGAGGCCGAAAAGGAGGACGAGAAGAGGAGGAAAGAGGAGGCTGAAAAGGCCAAGATTGCCATGTGGGAGGATTGAACGGGACGCTGGCAATGGGCCCCGTGAGATAGCAACAACATCATGAGAGAGGAGAAAGCTCAAGATCAACGCTCCGCAAGGAATATATTGATAACAATAGAGGATAAGGATGAGAGGGTATCATGGTGGAACTCTCGGCCGTTTTGAGAAAGAACGCGCACCTCTGGAGGCGAAAAAAATATGAATTGATTGGCTTCCGGGTTCATTGGGTGTATTATATCAGCTTATCCCGGAGGAAAGCCGTGGATGGTAGGCACACTGATTAGTACGTATATGGATCTCCTCCCACGTTGCTTCGGCAAAAATGCATTGCCACGTTTTTCTGCCCGAACAGATATTTTTTTTTTCGGAGAGCAGGATCATGCCAGATTTACACATAGTTTGGCTTGTTTATGGTTTGAAATGTCAGTGGTATTTCAGCTCTGCAGTAGGACGTTGTTTTTATACACGTATACAGGCAGAGGCTCCAGTCTTCACATACATATATCTATATGTCTACAGCTACGTTGCTTTGCGGCCGATGGCTTTTTCCATCAACTTTATCCGCAAAACTATATATCTCTACTTATGTCTATCTAAACGTTTTCCAAGTCCCATCAATGCCGGAACCAAATCTCCGATCTTTAAAGATGTGCGCCTAGTAGGACGACCTAATGAGCACCTCCAGTCTTCCTAGCTTCCTCTCTCAACTTGAAGCTTTTCTGTATAGAAGGTCGAGCTCTTAGTCTCTCATACCAAGCCCAGTAGTTTTTATATGACTTGTAACGGTCCAGGAACTCCGGAAAGATTAACTGCATGGTCGACTCCCAGCCAAGGAAAGAGATGTCAGCGTACGAGGCCTTGTCGCCAACAAGGTATTCCTTGCCCTCCAAGATCTTGTCCAGCACGCCTACTACTCGGAACATCTCGTCTTCATAACGCTTGATTGCACTTTCCACTTTCTCTGGGTGGAACTTGACAAACCAAGAGTACTGGCCGTAGTACGGGCCCTGACCAGACGTCTGGAAGTGGAGGTACTGCTTCTCCAGGTACTTGTCGGGGAAAGACGCCGAGCTGATTTTGTGGTCCTTGTCGTACGTGTCGACTAGATACTCGATGATGGCACCAGATTCCCATAGCGTGATTCCTGTGTTCGGATCCTCGATGGTCGGTAGGCGGCCATTCGGATTGAGTTTGATGTAGGGCTCTTGCTTCACAGCTGACATAGCTGTGAATATCTGTATTAACTGATTAGGCTTCGCAGGACTCTCAAGTACATAACACAGGAAATCTCACGTGATTATAAGGAAGACCAAGTTCCTCGAGTATCATCACCACCTTCCAAGGGTTGGCACTTTGAACTAGATGGACATCAGTCATCAACAAACGGACCCAGACAATCGAGGCTCACAGTGTCCATGCAGGATGATAGGCTTCAAGTCAGCCATTGTGTCTTTCGTTGATGTTGAGCGGCTGAAGGTTGAATGATTGTGAATATATTCTCTGGTGTCTTAGGAACACTTTCTACTCGAGTATGATGAAGTTGAGATGACAAAAATAGGGAAGGGACCAGAAATATATAGCATTTTCCGTCCATGCAGTTTCCGGGCATATCTCACGCGAGTCGGATCGGACCTCTTGCATAGAACAGACATTGTCCAATCCCACCAGGCTTTCGTAAGCCATTATTTTGTAATCATCCAAGCGCCAAAGCTCTTGGTAATCAAATCTCCTGTTCCCCCCTTGATCGAATGTCCAAGTTCCACCAAGTTACATCAGACCTCCGCCTCCATGAGGGCACGGCGCGGAGGACGAGGAGGATTGGCAACGTACTGACAAATCAGCGGGCTACCCGCCAGGACCCACATCACTATACTTCCCGCGCGCGGACAACTCGGTCAAATCGTGTATCCTTAACTCCAGGAAAAATTGGGGAGGATGTGAACATGGAACTGTGTGTCATGTCCACGATATCTCCAGATTCAAGTTGCTAGGGTGGGCTGTCCTTTCCAAGTAAGGACCAATTCCTGCGTAGATCCAGTCTCAGACAAACGAACTCCCACTCCCAAACCTGCGAGTCCTTCTTCTTCAGCCTTTGCGTTCCAGATCATCTGTTGGACAATCCCATCGGATGAACAAGACACAAAGCCCATGGGCCAGCGGCTACGGCTCAGAGACTCCCGCACCCCTTTGGTCGCTGTTCTCTGTGTGACGAGAAGTCCCACAACATTGCTTCTGCGCCAGCCAGGGGGCGCCCCAACAAAGGCACCTTCCAGCTCACGAATGGTTGCTGGACCGATTCTGGCCTTGGAGGTGATGGACGAGGCTTTGCATTGTAGGAGCACTCGCAAAGGCGTCGGTGTAGAGGGAACAGACCAGGTCCCTAGCAAATCGATACCATAATCTCCAGCACCGCCAACACGCCTTAGATGGAAACCGAATTTCTCAAGCGTGGCCGCCACGGTGTATTCGTAGTGGGTACCAACATAAGTTGTACTGCTGGTGTCTAGTCCAATCCGCTCAGCGTAGGCCGTGTAACTAGAAACATCGCAATGCTCCTTACTAGGGGGGTCGGGGAACCTCAGAGCTGGAGTTGAGTCCGAGGTTGATGAATTTGCGGCAGTCCTTGAGGCATGAATTTGTCGGCGCAGTTGCTGCCGAGGTAACACCTTTTGGAAGTTCTTTTGCTTTGCTGTCAATTGTGAAGATCGAGCCCAAAGTCGAGTCTTTGGACAGAAACTCATGTTCCGATATGTTCATGCATGTTCTGGCGCCAGCGGAACCGTTCCAAGTGAGGAACATTGAAAGGGCACGAGAATCTGTAATCCTTGCAACTCACATCCAAGGAAGCTATGGCCACTGAAAGGCAATTCAACGTCAATGCGCGTCGGGGCACGCGAATTAGCTACATACAAAGACGCGGGCCCCTGCAATTAAGCTCGCCGGTTCCCCACATCACAGGTCCATCCCACTGCAGCGCATTCCAGCAGATCACCGCAGGGTCACGTTCGACGTCTGTGTTCTACAGCAATCCATCTATGCCGAATGGCCGCTCGTGAAGATGGGAGATAGGTTGACTCAACTGCAAGATGCTGTTGATCAGGTAGCCTCTCTCCACCTGCCGAACAACCCCAAAGATCCAGCTGACAGTGCCTCTAGCTCGCGCAACAGTTCGTCGCTTCCATCCACTACATAAACCGACATCACAATCTCGATACGCTGGGCCCGAACGACCAGATCCGAGAAACCAACAAGGAACCTGAGCAGCAGGAGGGCTAGTCACCCCACTCCCAGCGGTTGCCTGGTAGACCGTTATTCTAACTGGAGTACAGTTGACCCCCATCCGGCTGAAGTATTCAAGGCCGCCCAAGTCGAGCTCGCGCAGGACCTCATCACAAAAGAACAGCAGATCGAGCTCCTGATTTCCATACTGCCCGGCTTGGAAAATAGCGAGCAGGACCAAGAGCGTAACATCAAGGAGCTAGAGGAGGAACTCAAGACTGCAGAAGCCCAGCGTCTAGAGGCTATCGGCGAGCGAAAGGCCATCATGAGTAAGCTGGACGAGGTTATCAGAAGTGTACGGCGTCCATGAAACTGGAACGAAAGGCTATAGAGACATGATACCCCCGGAGAAAGGCGCATTAGGTAGGACACTGAAGTTCCCGCAAAATTAACATTGATTCAGCAGCCCCGTATTTGCCCTCCATCTACTTCATGTCTCGTGGTTTGGCAGAAATCAAATGCCTTGAAATGCACTACTAAATTTCCCATAAACGCCAGTGTTGTCCCTTTATCTCTAACCACCACTCATTCTGTTCACTTTCGGAGATCTAGATTCAGCCCGCAGATTTGAAAAATTGAGGGAAGACACTGCGTAGTTCTTCCAAGTGCCGGACCTGGTGTTGTGACGCGGGCGTCCTGGGAACCTTCAAGCCCTCCTCTACCAGGTGCACGGCCGTCCACCCGATCTGTTTGGCCCCTACGCAGTTACCGTAATTATCATCTGGTTTTGTTAGTGACCAACAAAGTCGCCAAAAGTACCTGGGTGTGGACGGGCGGAACACATACCGACGAAGTAGCAGTCCTCAGACCGCTCTACTCCGGCCTCTCTCATTGCCTTGGCGAACATGTCTTTGTGCGGCTTGCAAATAATGGGTACCGAGGAATAATCGCAGTATGTCATGCCCTCAAAGAGATCATCGATTTCCAAGAGCTTCACGACCCTCTTGCCGTGGTTGACATATGCGTTTGTCAGAAGCCAGAGTCGGACCTTGCTCGTGTCAATGTCCTCCAACAGTTTCCGTAATTGTGGGTTTGGCTTGATGATGCCTTCCAGCGGCAAGGCGTCATCGACCTTGGCGTTGTATTCTAGGGGATCAATCTGGTGGTGCCGAACTAGTCCTTCGATGGCCAGTCCGTAGTTTTGGTAATACTCCTTGTGCAACCGGATAGCCTCTTCCTCATCTAGTCCGAGATGCTTTGCGAAGTATTGGTCTATCAGATCTGCCATGAGATCATGGACTTTTGCGCCTGGTTTAAAGTCAGGTACTGGGAAAACGAACGAATCTGAAAAGGAAGGACGTACTCTTTGGATATAGACAGTTATCAATGTCACTAAACCGATTTCATCAGCAAGCGGGTTTGATTCTAAAGTTTCCAGTACTTACAAAAATAGGACCGGCAACCCCTTGCCAGCTTCTGTCTGTGATCCCATATTGGTGACGTTGGACTATCCGGGGCTTTGTAATTTGAGAAGTGGTTGATTTGGAAGATGTGAACACTGTATAGTTGAGGACTCAGTAATGGGAATGGGGGGAATCGTAGTTGATCAAGGCTCAGAAAATGTGCAGTGGTGTATTTCGATGTACGTGGGGTATCGGCGGGTCTATGACTCTTGTCTCCTTTTTGAATGTTCAATGGATCTTTACAAAACTGGCGTTGACAAGCTTGCAGCATTTATAGGCATTAATATACTGTAGCCCGGTCGTTCTAATTGCACCTCAGCACTTGTGTTTGTCATCTGCACAATGGCCCATGAATTGAGTCACCGGAGAACCTGAGACTGCAACATTGACGCGCTCTATGGCCGAATGCGCTGCGGCCAAGGCACTCCTGGCCTGGGCCAGCACATACATGGTGGCTGCACATGGTAGGTGTGGGCGGTGCCGGCAACTGCCTCAGCGGGAAATTGAGAACTTTACAGTGGGCCTCCATCCCGTCTGTGCGTCGCTGCATTAAAACTTCGGACTGGGTATCGCGACACGTCCATCCTCCCCCTTCACTTTTCATTCAGCCAAAGTATTGCCCCAGTATAACGAACCGCCGTCGAGCTACCAATCTAGTTCTACTGTTGAACTCCTTGTAACCCGTATAGACTGTCACTTGATGGTTCGATAGGCACTCGGAGGACTGAGTGATACTTTGTCTGCTAATCTCCATTGACCATGGCCCAAGCTAGCATAACGACCATGTCGATGCCGCCAGGGCCGCTGGCCCAACCGGCTGCCGTCACTGCAGACGAATTGCTGGAGATGCAAGAGTATGATAGGATAGTAAGGTTTCGCGACTCTATTCTGTCGGGTAGCCATCCTCGTATCAAGGTCCCAGTGCCGGCGGCTGCGAGAGTCGCAAGTAGTCAACGGGTTACGCCGCAACAAAACTCTGCCACCGCAAATTCATCGTCGCAGAAGAGCCAGTCTGGATTTGCTTCCAGCAATTTCCACTCATTCAACGCAAACTCCCAGCAGCCTGCTGTTGCAATGTCTGCTGCCGCACCCTCAACTGCTGGCTCGTCGAAGCCGTTGACTTCTGGCACAGCCCAGATCGACCCTCTGCTTCTAACCAAGTCGGAGGAGCTCATCAAGGCCGAGCTGCAACTGCAACGCCAGAGGCTTGAACGCACTTTGAGAGAAGAGATTGACACGCAGCGTGCTGCCAACAAGTCGATCGAGCAGGCCTCGGATTTTGACCTGTCCGATATTCTCGCCAAAGCCCTCACGCTCGTGCAGGCAACTGCTCCTCCACTAACTGACGCCGACCTGGGTGCTAACGCTTCTGTATCAAGTGATTCGTTTGACGACAACACTTTTTACTCTAGTCAGCATGATACTCCCGAACCATCACCCCAACCGCAAGCTCACCTCGCCGCAGGCGATTTTCCAATGCCAGACGCTGCGTCTTCCCAGCCTCGGCCGAATGTACGCGTGGCTACGACCACCCATACTCACGAACCAGCTTTAGTCCCTTCGCCGTTCTTATCAAGGGCACAAGGGCCCCAGCAGTTTTCAAATTCTCAGAAGGCAGGTACTGCAGCATCCACCTCTCTACAGAACGGCACGACACTAGATACCTCCAACGCGCACGATCTGAGATATTCTCCCACTTACGACATCGAACCCTCGAGCTTGAGACAACGACCCGGCGCCGACGAGACACATGCACAAGTGATCAGTTCCAATGGAAGTGGTACAACCAGCAGATCGGGAGATACTGGTAATGCAGACCTAGAGCGGCGTGCTGATTACAACAGTATCCAGGCTCCTCGTCTTCCTCTACAAGGCCATCAATATGGCTTTGGCGAGCCTCTAGTTAGAGCTCATGATCTTTCTCCATATGCACCTCAGCCATCGCATGTGTCCCCCCTCGCCATCGCCCGTCAGCAGCCTATGCCCGACCCGGAGATTAGTATCTTGCAAGGTGCACCCGCCCCCATTGCAGCCCTGAGACAGGAGCAGGGAAATGGAACCAGTCCAGAAAGCTCCCCTCAAGGCGACAAGAGTAATAAGAGGAGAAGCAAGAAGAAAAACAAACGAAAGGCAGTGGCCGAGCCAAGGTCTGCGGAGCGTCCAGGTTCCCCTTACATCAAGCCGGAACCCAGATCTCCCTCTCCACTGACTTCGCCCCAATTCGTGCGATCCCAGAAGCGTCAACGACCTTTGAATCGATCCCAGCATGAATTGAACTACGACGACTCTCGTGCTCCTCAACCTGTTCAGGTAATTCATGATGATCCGCTTCCCGCACCTCCCAGGGAATACGGGAGAGTATATGATCCCTATCCTCGCGAGGTGCGATACTCGGTCGCTCCCGGAGGTCAGAGGCTAGAGCATCCGACTTACGAGGAAAGAAGAGTTGAGGAGCCTGTACAATTTGTCCGCCGCGCGCAGTCCCCTACTTTTACACACCAGTATGCTCCAGGTGAGGCCCGGCCGATGCGTTCAGCAACCTACTCTCTAGCAGAACCCGTGTATCGAGAAGCACCCACATACCAACGCGAAGGGCGCATGAGTGTGCGACCTGTCATTGATCGGGCACGCTCGCGCTCACCTGTCATGGCGGATACTCACCAACCTGTGATGGCCCCGCCGCGACCTCCCACTCGTATCTTTCGTGATGAGTATGGACGTGAGTATCTAGAGCCTCCTCGTCCTCCGCCTTCCGTCTCGCGCTATTCCGTAGCACCCCCGGCCAGACTGGCCGATCCCCAAGTCATCTATGAACACGCGCCAGCCCGTGCTGCCACACGGATGCCTGGGCCTGACACGTTTGAGCGAGATGGGGTCCTTTACAGACGTGCCTCTCCTGTCCCAACAGCCCGTCGCGTCGTCACTCAACCAGAGTATGGTGCATCAGATTATCGCGACTATAGGCAGCGAGATTACTCTGCACGCCCAGCACTGGCACCGCCGACCACGCAGGAGTTTGTCCAATATCGAAGTGAAGTCCGTCCTCAGCCAGAGTTGGTGCCGGAATATGGAATGAGAGCTGCCACTGTTCGCCCCACTGAGCAGTTGCGTTACGAGTATCCAGCGAGAGTAGCAAGCGTCCGGCCGGATGCTGCTATTCGGGAATATCCTGCGAGTGTTCACCCTGAACCGAGGCGCGAGCCCGCCATCCCGGTATACCGTGAATATAGTGTCCGACCGCTGGAGGCGGAGCTACCACGTCGCGAGTACAGTACACGGCCCGTAGAGCGGTATTATGACAACCGTCCCGTTATACGGGAGGATGAAGTACAATTCATCGACCAGCCACGTACTGTACAGCGAGAGATCATTTATGAGGATGGACGGAGGGAGGTATATCGATAAACCTACAAGGCAGAGCCCTTATGTCGAGTATGGAAAATGGGAGTTGGTGGCATCAAAGAATGGAAGCACAGTTCAGGGAAGAGAGCCAATGGCCAGGTGTAACAACTTGCTATGTATATCTACGGAAATTTGTCATCATTAGTGGAGCCAGACAACTCGCTTGGAGAGTCTCTCAGTAGCCAGCTACAGGATCTCTACGCGACGAGCGGAATCAATACCTGTTCCTTTGAATATTGTTATTCGTGACCCTCTTTTGATTCGATTAATGAGAGCAGCCTGGTCCTCTCAAATAGTATTCGTTATCGGGGATATGATATGTAAGGCTCTGATTTATTCGTGATCACGGACGAGATCACAAAGTGCGGAATACTGAGAACACCAGTAAATAGTGAATCCGACCTTGCTTGAAGGTCTCCCGGGCAGCCAGGAAAGACCAACCAGCTCCATATACAACGGACCCAGCCCCAACTGAGATACACAGAAAAGAACGGGCCCTGAATTAACATGTGATGACATTTATTTAATATATTTTAGGCGGAGCCATAAGAGCATTTGTAGATCTTGGTAGCCCGACGTCGAAGATCTGCGGTTCGCACCACCGGGGCAATAGGCAATGCGGTTCCCCAGAAGTAGTTGGAAACACGAAACCGCCCCCCTCAAGCCCATTCTTGGATAGGACATGTGTATTACCGTAGTTGAAATGGTGGCTCGGCGGGATGAAGTCGCAAAAAAGCAATTGGTAAGAGACCGGTATACCTACCTCAGAAACCAGAACCTTAATAGTGCTGGATCCCTGGATCTGTCGAAAGTACAAATCTCGCCCACCCCCTCCCCCGCAAGTTCTAGTTAGATAACGGAGGTCCAATTTGTCCATTTACCCAGCGATAGATGTTGAGGGCAAGCTTCCATTGTCTTCTACGATATACTCTTGCAGTGGTCTGATGCAGCCCACCCCATGTCCAGGTGTGGTTCCGCGGAGGACCAACGACAACGCCAAGCTTTTCTGATCGGCACCTCGCGATCTTCGGCTTTTGGGGGTCTGCCAGCCCTACAGGCTTCATCCGGATGTAGTACGTATGTCGACGAGAGCCGAATGGGAGCTACGGCCCACCACGCCTCAGGAACTCTAGGGCCACCCTAGGATATGTTCAAGCCGGCAGCCCGTTGGATCTAGGAGGAAACACCCCGCAAGACTCCGACTCTACTACAGTAGCTAGAGAGGGGTAGCAGTATGGTAATGCATATGTTTCGTGACTTGTACAATGCCTATTCAAGGCGATCTCGGGGCTAGTGCAATATGAAACTGAGCCTACGTTGAGGTTTAGCGTTCTTAGACGGAGTGCTGACGTGCGTATTATAGCATGGTAGAAACGGTCCCTCTGGCTTTCTACGTGAAGTAAAGGTGTGAAGCTGAACTCCGTTCTATGGTGATGGAAGGTAGCCATTACAGGGACATCGCACCGAAGAGCCTTTGTATCCTTTGCAGTATAAGCATGCACTGTTGTCGGTGGTACGCTGAGTTGTATGTAGCAGTGCTCTGAATTTTCCCCCTATCCATCATGTTGAGGCGCAGCACATGTAGGGGAAGGTCCGCGGATTGCTCGGGCACTAGCTTTTTAGCAGAGGAGACGTCCGGATCGGGTAACGTGCTGAACCAAATGAGACTTGATACGTGTCGTCGATGGCCAGAAGCTCGACAGTGAATGTGGTTAAAAACATGCCATTGGCGGCAACAAGCTTGGTGGCCTAAGCCCCGAGACCAAAACATGTGTAGGTTGAAACCGTCATGAAAGCTTTGAGCTATGGCACACGACAGCTTAAAGCATAACGACGACCAAGCCCAGCGGGACTGGCGCTGCCGCCAATGAACCACCAACGAAGTCTTTTCCTATGCCGTATTGAGCCATGGTGGGAAACTCCACACACAGCATGAGAAACGCTGGAATGGTTGGGATAATGTAAGCACACGCACACAACAGAGCTTCAGGTGGCCATTGGCCATCCATCATCAGGTTTTTGGATACGCGTTCCCAGGTGGGCTGTGGCGATGTCGAAGCTTGTAAATTGGGTACATTTATAAGCTGCTTTACCTGTTCTCATTTCGTCTTGACAGCTGAGAGAAATACGCCATGGCCGTTGCAAACACCCCTGCATCCCGGCATTGCTGGAGATCCGCATGACAAAAGCTCGCTTGGGGTCCTCATCGATCCATGGACCCTTGGCGAACGAAGAAGCTCAGTGCATGAAATTGGTTATTTAAACGAGTATCGAGGCGGGAACGTGGGAATAGATAAGCTTGCGGTCCGGGTCGAGAAAGCAAGAAGCATCAGACAATCAGATGAAACGTTTGGGTTGATCTTCTGGTCCGTGGCTTGCAATGATGCGCTCCACGCAATGAGGTCAGCGGACTCCTCTCCAGCAGCGAAATCCCGCGCCGGTGTGCGTGGATAGCTGATGCGAATCTCGGCCAGCGAGCGCCTGGAGCCGTAATGCGGTCGGGAACTTGCAATCGGCCAGGGGGGGCGTAATGGGACGTTCCTTGGAGACATGTACCTCAAGATGGGCCCATCGAGGCTCCAGGGTTGGGCGATGCTAGTTGAGAGAACGAGACACTTGCCATGGAATGAACTGCTTGTCGTCAGACGTCGGAATGAGACGTGGAGTAGAGCTGCTCTGGCTTCCCGCGCGACGGCATCGAGTATTGTTGCGAATTGCCAAGGTAACGTAGACAGACAAAGATTTTGATTCAAATGTCCAGAAACTTGTTGGCTGCAACTTGGATGAATCAGGTTGGAGAATGGTACCGTCTCTGTTGGGTTTAGCCGGGGTACATTGGCTGCTGCTACCTATGGTAAGACTGGACGCTGACGGCCGGTACAGGGTGGAGACGTGGGCTACCGCTACCAGCAGCAAGCTTCAGAGTTCCAAGGTTGGCTGGTGTTAGCGCACAGGTCTCACTCAGTTCGCGCTCGGCTCACAAGCTGGCTGACTGCTGCTGATGTCTGCAGCTGGAGCGCAGTGGCCAGTGGGCGGGCAGTGGGCGGCCAGTGGGGATTGACACCACTGTCCTGGCCAGCCATTGGCGTTCCTGCTGCTGAGCATCTGCAGTGAGCACAGCACCTACCCACTCGCTCGCTCGCTGGCCTGGCTGGACGCACCCGGCACTCAACCGACTTCCACTCGTCGGTCTCATTCTCGTCCTCGCCCATTTCGTCCATCTTCTCCTACTCCTCACCACATCTCAACACCTCAACCCCCCGCTATCCATTGCAGAGGTGGTATATTTGCACACCGGAAGACGCTTCGAGGGTATCTTCGTTCTTCCGTCCTTCCTTTCTTCTCTTTCTTTCTCTTTCGCTCACTTTTGTCCCCCACCCGCGATCTGGAGCCCGACGTGATTGATACCCACCTGCTCGTTCATAGGTTGGAGTTGGAAGCGAGACCTGGCTGCAGTTGCCCTCACCATGCAAAAACTCGCCAATATGCGTCACTGGCCCGAGAGGATGAGCCCCAACTTTGGAATGTCTCCAAGACCGAACATGGGCGTGTCCACCTTGAACCCTCACCAGAAGGCTACAGCTTCGGGGGCACCGCCCTTGAGTCCCTCGCCCGCCGCCGACACCACGATACACTACTCCTTCAACGTACCGTTCGCATCCGAGCTGGCTGGGCCCAACACGGAGGAGATTCTGCATGCCACCGGCGACTCGGTCATGCGATGGACACATCCTGGTGAAGCACCCGATGACGTGCCCGTCTACGACCTGCCCGTCCACGCGCAGAATGTCGCCAATCTTCGGAACATGTGCGCGGATCTCACAAAGGGACCTCTGCCCATCGAGGCCTATGTTGTGTCGACGACCCCAAACCGTGTCAAGTCACAGGTCACGACCGTCTGCCTCACCGGGCCCCCGGAGCTCGTCCACAAAAGTCGAGAGACCATTTTGAATGATACCCCCCTGGCTCTGGTATGCATGCTTCAATCCCGAGGACACTATATTTAGTGGAGGGAGGAGAACACTAGCTAAACTCTTCTATAGCGCTCTACCACCGTCGATGTCGAATATGGCCTCGTAGTTGATTCCAAAGCTGGCGTGCTGATTAAGCAAGTAACTGATGCTCTGGACACATTCGCTCAATACTGCGGAGTAGATATCTTCATCCTTGGCCCCAAGCTCACTCCCATGATGGACGTTCTGAACGGTGACGTCGAGGTGATTCGGGATCAAAGATGGCGTGTAGCAATCTACGGAGACGTCGAGTCTTCTGAACATGCAAAGACTCAGGTTCTAATCTTCATTGACAAGTTGGTGTGTTTGACCTTGAGCCTTTCGTCCCAGTGCAGGGTTACTAACTCGGACATCTAGCTTGGACGTACAGTTGACGTGATGCGCATTGAGAGCAGCCTGCATCCCATCATCTGCGGACGATCAAGAAAGAACATCAAGCTGATTGAGTCTGCTACAAACACCGCCATCTACTTCCCACCATTTGCACAGCCTTACCGCTACTGCCCACCCAACGCTCAGCGTCGAAACCCTGAGGAGATTTATATCACTGGCGAGAACCCTCAAGGCATTGAGCTGGCTAAGCGGAAGATTCATGAGTTGGTCACTCGCACAAACCTGTTCGTGAAGGATTCGGTCGCTCCCCCTTCTAAAATTGACATGGTCCTGCTTGGGCGGATGGACAAGGTCCGCAAGATAATGGAAAACAATGGCACTTACGTGATGTTCCCACCCTTGGCGTCTCAGCGTAACACTATTCGAGTTCAAGGCGTCGAGGGTCTGCAGATCGAGCGGACTATGAAGGAGATCATGCATCTGGTAAGTGTTTCCATCTCACAAAACGCGTAGAAGCATCGAGCTTACAATCATTCCAGGCCGGTCAATACTACTTTGCCACTTGGTGGATTCAGCAACCCGGCGCCTCTCAGCTTCCGAGCGCGCATGATATTCGCACCATGTTGGGAGACATTTGTGCCAATTCAGATGCTGACATATCCTTCGATAAGACGACTTTCACTGTCACAGGATCCGACGACGCCGTCAAGGACGCTCTGCGAGTTTTGGCACAAATCAAATTTGTGACACAGACACAACATCAGATCAGGGTCAAGATTGAGCTGGCCAACGAGCACAAAGAATTTGTTTCTGGCAAAAAGAACGGCAAGATCAACAAGATCATGACTCAGAGCAACGTGCAAATCATCTTCGACAGCTTCAGAGAGTACAATTTCGACATTGATGTCATCGCTCCAAACTACGACGCGATGAAGCAAGGTTTGGGCCTGGTCGAGCAGGAAATGCCTGCATCCATTTCATTCCATGTGCCCGATCAGTACCACAAGCGTATTATCGGCATCGGCGGTCAACACATCCAACGCATTATGAAGAAACACTCGGTCTTTGTCAAGTTTTCCAACGCCATGGACCGTGGTGGCATGGGCCGTGAAGATGATGATGTCAAAGTTGACAATGTCATCTGTCGAACCCCGGCTCGCAATGCCCAAAATCTTGAACTTGTCAAGTCCGAGATTTTGGATATGGTTGACCGTGCTGTAAGTTGTTCCCAGATATTCACACACGCGTGCACACACACACACATTCAAACACAGCCTTGTACTGACAATTCTTCCAGCACTCCGAGTTTACCTCGCAGGTTGTACATGTGGACCGCCTGTATCATCGCCAGTTGATCGGCCGTCTGCCCGAGATCGAGGAGCTTGAAAAGAAGTGGAACTGCAAGATAGTCTTCCCGAGTACCGAGCAGGCAAGCGACGAGGTCACTGTGACTGGGCCCGAGTGGCAAGTCCCCCTCTGCGCTGACGAGTTCTTGGGCATGGTTCCCGAGACCCACGAGCTCATTCTCGTCCGTACTCCGGCTCTAGTCAAGTTCCTTGAGTCGCCAGAGTTCGTCAACGAACTCGTCACCAAGTTGAAGACTCAACATGAAGTCACAGTTGAGGTTCATGAGAACGCGGAGGAGAAGACTGAAGACGGAGGGCGTACAGTCACCTTGCTCTGGAAGCTCACCCGCAATAATACTGGTGGTCTTCGCGACGCCATTGACTTCTTGCAGGCTGGTTTTGCCGCAGCCAGTGTTGAGCCAACAGTCGTCAAGGGTGCCATCCCACGACCAAAGTCAGACTCCTTCGAGGAGACTCTGCAGTACTTTGACTCGAAGCTGCTCCAGCATGCCCCTGCCCCGATGGGCACCGATTCACCCACCAAGCTAGGTTTCGGCGAAGAGATCCAATCTCGCAGCACCACCCTGCTTGAGAAGCTTCGGAAGCCAGCCCAACTTCTCTCCTCGCTCGACCGCAGAAAGAACAGTTCGCAGTCCGTGAACACGCTCTTCAAGGGATCGGCCAACGTCTCCAAGTCGTCGCTGATCTCGATCGAGTCAACCCGCAGCTTCAATGCAAACAGCAACCCCTGGAATGACAGCGGCGTCAATCTTCCAGACGATGACAACAACCCATGGGGAAACCGCCACTTTGGCAACGGCTTCGAAAGCAAATTGACGCCTCCCAGTATCATACACGGCGGTGGTGATGTCACCCCCAGGCACGGCCCGCGTGGTTCTGGTGACAGTGGCCGGCCTTCCACTTCTCATTCGACAAATTCTGGATACCCCGGTCCCATTGGTGGACCTTTCCGTTAGATTCTCATCTTTTAGATGCTCTACGTGCAATACCCTCCGGCTGGATATACCCTGGCGTCAAAATACCCGGTCCATGAGTCTGCATTGGTCGGCTCCATAGTTGATTCTGCGCTTTTTTCCTCGCTGTTTTGGTCGTTTTTCCATTGTCTTGTTTTCGATTCCCCAGGGGCAGCCGGATGTTGCTGCACACGAATTGACTTATGCTATATCTACGAACCAACCTATGATACCACGAGCTGCTCAGAGGGAGGGGCGGCGTTGCGCCAGACCGAGCGGGCGGGAGCACTCGGATGATACCACAAAAAGCAAAAGTCCTTGACACGGCAAAAGATACCACGAAGCTTGCGGTGCAATTACGTTATACAGGCGTTAATCTATAGGATTTCCCACGTTTCTTCTTCCATTATTCATGATTTTGCGCGGATTTCTTGGGGCATTTTCTCCATGGTTCCTGAGCGTCAGATATACGCAGCTCGAAAAGCTACCAAAAAGTCTTGACCCGAAACCCGTTGAAGGCTTTCAAGAGTGGGCGCACACATCGAGGTTGCTGCTGGAGTAGCTTGGACTGGTCGGATGGTTGTCGGTTGGTTGGTTGGATGGATGGATGGATGGATGGATGGATGGACGGGAAGAAAGGGAGAATGGAATTGGCTGGGCGGTTTGAGAGAGGTAGCGAATCGTGCATGATGCGCGATTCGCTGCTTTGGGTGGAAATACAGTGTACGATACTTGAGAGACGATAAACGCAATGATACCCTCTGACCTAAGCGATCTTCAACTTGGATTCACGCCCAGCCTAGTCTGCACTGCTGAATGAGAGCTGGCTTTGATGACTGCACGGAGACGTGTGCACTGCATTGTTTTGGACTGACCCCATGGATGGCCGGCCTGTTGTCTTGGTACCAGCTTGTTTGCTGCATACGGGTTGCTTGAAACAGTGCACCCCACGGTCCTGCACTTGCCTACATGTAATCACAAGACAAGCTTTCTTTTCCGTCTCCCAAGTCTCAAACTTAACTTGCCAACGTTCGTGTCTCGGATTAGCGCATCAAGGCAACGAACGGCATTTAGGTTGAACCTGAACCCCGGGTACACAACATGAAGGCGTCCCTTACTAATTGGGACCCATCAGAACCAGCGGCCGCGGCGTCTTCTGGGCTGCAGCATAGGGATGAAATAGAGCGAGAAAGGTCCCGAATGTGTCTGACGTTGGCAAGCATAAGAAATCTCTGGCCCCAACAATTATTATAGCCTTGTTAGAGCTGGCCTAGTACTATGTTGTAATATTGTATGGGCTCGCTCTGGCGCCGTGGACTGGGGTTAGGCTCCGACCGCATTCTGCCGTTGCCCTCTCCATTACCCCAAGATGCTCAATTCCCTAGCCAGGCACGGGGGAATCTTGTCCACTGCAGCTCCTGTAGATCCCATGCTTGTTGAAGAAAGTTTCATGGTCTTGGACGCCAATGTACCGAAATTGCCTCTTGACCCTTGAAGCAAGCCATGTGGTCAAATAATGCTCCCTTCCAATTACCGGGTTGTCGCTCGAGGCGCGTGAGCAACAGAAGAACAGAAAAAACCCTCGCCGCCCGACTGCTAGGACTAAAGCCTGCTCGAGCGTTTATACTAGGAACCGTCCACATAAAACATCAAAGGGAGGAGGACTGCGCCCGTCTTCCGTCTTTTTGTTTTTTTTTTTCTTCCTTTCTTCAAGCATCATTCCTTCTCGGTCTTACATGCATACATACCTACATTCTACCAACGCGAACCCGTCCTTGTTCTATCGTCAGACCAGAGTCCCCGTGGCCTGCCAGCCAGTCCCAAACTTCCAATGCAAAGCTCGCAATTCCAACGAGCCTCTTCATTATTCGTCACTTTCGGCCCGGAACAGCTACATTGGTCCATCATTCACACTACATTACCCCACATTATCTGCTGCACTCCACACTCGACCGCAGATCAGGGCCGGCACGCGGGCTTGTCTAATGTAGACGATCGTTGATCACCAGGCTTCGATACTCAACTGCATCCCCCGCAGTTTTCTGGACACTGGGGCGCTGATCTTATTCTTCACTGGTCTTGTTCGTCAACACATTTCAAAAAGGTAGACGGCGACAGCACACATTCTTGCCTGTACATGGTATCAGAGCCCCCCATATTGGCCTGTCAGCACCTACTGTATCCATACGAACCCAGCAAATATTCAACACCATGCCCGCTGGCGAGAGACCAACTGAAGAGGACCAGCCCGGTCCAGACCCCTTCGGTTCGGACGACGCCGTCGACGACACTGAGGACCTCGACGACGAGTATGTTGAAATCCAGAAGACCATTTCCAACTCGCGGGGCCGCCAAAACCATAAGAATGGCGATATCAAGGTCCAGGAGATACTCCCCTTCCAGTTCCTGCCCAATGTCCGTCCCTTGACTGTCTCAGATGTCGAAAGCTGTGTCGCACTGGAGAACGCCGCGTTTCCGAATCCAGAGCACAGATGTTCGCCCGAAAAGGTGAGTGTTTTGTCTCGTTTGCGCGTGGTCTTGTTCACCACGATATCCCGTACTTCTCGAATCCATGCTCTGCTCGTTGCGAGCCCTGCATCAATTCCTCAACCTATGTAACCCGCCTGAATGGGTCTACCGAGCACACGGGTCAGCTCTTGCCACATCGGGATGTTGACCCATGAACGTACCGATCAAGCGCCGTCAGCTATCATATTAAGTTATCTTGTGTCCCAGGCCCCTACTAACCAATGCGTAGTTCTTGTATCGCCTGTCGAGTTGCCCAGAGCTGTGCATGGGCATGTTCTGCACAGTCTCGCCCGAGACTGCCAAGGGATGGGAAATCGAGACTTGCCGAACGGCCAGGCCAGTTGAAACTGGACGGAACGACGGTTCGGTGAGCGTCCTATTCGCCCATGTGATTGGCACAAGATGCCCGGGCGAGTTCATCACGGACAATGACATGGACTACCCGCGCGATTTCCGCACCGCAAAGCCAAGCAAGTCCAAAATCGGCCACCAAGAAGACGGTCAAACGATTGCCATACATTCGTTGGCTGTTCATCCGAAGCTACAAGGCTGTGGGCTCGGCAAGCTCATCCTCAAGGCCTATATGCAGCAGATCAACAACTCGGGCACGGCAAATCGCATCTCGTTAATCTCGCAGAGCGTAAGTGATTGGCCGCCCCTATCAGCTCCCGTCTCTCCAGCTTATCATGCCTCTAGTACCTGGTCACCTACTACACCCGGTTTGGCTTTGTGCATAAGGGTGAGAGTAAGGCAGCTTTCGGTGGTGGTGGTTGGCATGATCTGGTAAGCTTACCTGTCCAAGTATCAATTCTCAAGCACTCGTTTTTTCTTCTTCTTCTTTTCTTCTTCATTATTCTCCTTATCTGGCTGACACGTTGCAGACGATCACACTGGCAGGTCCGGCTGGTCCATTGAAGAAGTAGTACTGGGAGTAGCAGCCAGCCAAAAGTCGATTATCTTATATCGATGACGTATCACCATCACGCAATGAACATTGAACAGCTAGTTCAGGGGCATCCTGTGGATTTCTTTTTACCCCTCCGTGGTGCTTTCTAATAATATTTCATGAGGGAAGCTGTGTTTACAAGCGATTTTTGCATTCCTGGTTGGAAGAATAATTATGCAGAGATACCCACGCTCAGGGGGATGTACCTTTGCTTTCACTACGTTGCCCGTTGCATGCATTTGCAAGGCAAGACCACAACGAATGAAAAGGGTTACGGCGTTCTTAGATAGAAGCGATTCATAGACGGGGGAGGCTTGAAAGGTAGACATTACTTCTCGATAGATTATTATGTGATCATATTTCCCAATTGCCTACGAGCCCCAGAAAGTCACCTCTACTAAATGGTTGAGCAGTAGCATTTTTAGAGCAAAAATGTCAACCCTTGCTACGTTCCTTAATTTTATTTAAGGTGGTTCATATTGACTCAGCAATTATCTAATCACTGGCCCCGTACTTGGCCCTGTACTCTTCTATTCTCTTGAGATCCTCCTCTGTCGCGACTCCACTCTCCTTCAGTCCCTTGACAATGTCATCTAGCTTCAGCACTGCAACAATAGGGATGTTGTACTCCTTTCTCAACAGTCCGATCGCACTGCCGGTACTGTTGGGCAATGTCTCCTGCCGGTCCAGTGCCACAACGATGCCCACGACGGTGCCACCCTCGGCCTGAATCTTTCCGATGGCCTCGCGCTTCGCAGTGCCCGCCGACACAACGTCGTCGATGATGAGCACCCTGCGGCCCTTGAGCGGCGCGCCCACGATCGAGCCACCCTCGCCATGATCCTTGGCCTCTTTTCTGTCAAACGAGTACTCCAGCTTCTTGTACCGATCGTCCAGCTGCGCCAGGGCAAAGGTCGTGGCGGTCGCCAGGGGGATGCCCTTGTATGCCGGGCCGAAGATGACGTCGAAGGACAGGTCCGTGGTCGAGGAGGAAAAGGACTCGTGGATGGTGTTGGCGTAGGCGACGGCGAGCGCGGACAGCAGGTCCGCCCGGTAGAAGTCGCCGGCGTTGAAGAAGTATGGGGAGGTCCGGCCGGATTTCAGCTCGAATGAGCCCAGGCGCAGGGCACGGCCATCGAGGGCTGCGTGCAGGAAGTTTGCTTTGTATGAGGGAATGGCGGCCATCGTGAGATCTGTGAGGTTTTCGCCTTCGGGGTTGAGCTATCCAACCGCGCAATTGGCTTGAATTTGAGGATTGGAGGGTCGTATTTTGATTAATTGATCGGAGAATGGCCTTTCTCGGTGTTGTGAGCAGCGTGGAGAGGTTGCACTCACGAGCCAAATGAGTGAATATATCTTAATATAGGCAATAGGGGGATACTTCTCAACCTTCTTCCAGAGGCTTAGAGGGGTCAGAGTGGGATGCCGCCGCTGGAACTTTTTCGCAGTGAACCCCGCCATCAATCGGGCCCCTGGCACTCCGTATCAGCGATAAGATAAGAGGGCGGCGCCAAGATTTCGAGCCAACCCGCTATCGAAATTTTGACTTTTCACTCCGCCTTTTTTTCTGAGAAAGTCCAAGGTGCCGCCTCTGCCATCGATAACGCCCGTCCCCAGCGGTTTCGTTCGAACAGCAAGGTGATCAACCACAACCCGCCTTCCACAGCCAACTTCGGAAACTCGAACACTGTTCGAAGAGAAAAGAAGACGGTCGGCAAGATGAAGACCACTTGGAAGGACATCCCCCCGGTGCCGACGTCGCAGGAGTTCCTCGACATCGTGCTGTCGCGAACCCAGCGCCGCCTGCCCACGCAGATTCGATCGGGCTTCAAGATCTCTCGTATTCGTGGCTTCTACACCCGCAAGGTCAAGTTCACCCAGGAGACCTTCAGCGAGAAGTTCTCTCAGATCCTCGAGAGCTTTCCCCGGCTCGAAGATATCCATCCGTTCCACAAGGACTTGTTGAACACCCTGTACGACTCGGATCATTACAAGATCGCTCTCGGCCAACTTTCCACTGCCAAGCATCTTATGGAGACGATCTCTCGCGACTATGTCCGACTTCTCAAGTGTTAGTCTCCTCTGTGGTGGCTGTCTAAAGTCGGTGGAATGCTAATGGGACCAACAGATGCCCAGTCGCTGTTCCAGTGCAAGCAGCTCAAGCGCGCCGCCCTCGGTCGAATGGCCACTCTCCTGAAGCGACTCAAGGACAGTCTCGCATATCTCGACCAGGTCCGACAGCATTTGGGCCGTTTGCCCTCGATCGACCCCAACACACGCACCCTGCTTCTTTGTGGATTCCCCAATGTCGGAAAGTCGAGTTTCTTGAAGTCCATCTCCCGTGCCGATGTGGAGGTTGCGCCCTACGCTTTCACTACCAAGTCGCTGTACGTCGGTCATTTTGACTACAAGTACCTGCGTTTCCAGGCAATTGACACGCCCGGTCTCCTGGACGGACCGCTGGAGTCCAAGACCACCGTCGAAATGCAGTCCATTACTGCAATTGCTCACTTGCGATCTGCAATTCTCTGTAAGTTTGTTTCCTGACAATCTGCGTCATAAGACGTAGAGACCAAGTTGAGTAAGACGCCATGTCTAACCATCATTCCTTGGCAGACTTCATCGATTGTTCGGAGCAATGTGGCTACCCGATCAAGGCCCAGATCGAGTTGTTCAAGAACCTGAAACCTCTTTTCTCAAACAAGCTCGTGTTCATCGTGTGCAACAAGATTGATATCCTGAAGCCCGAGGAGCTTGATGCTGAGACGGCAGAAGAATTGCAGTCTCTTATGAGTGGTGGAGATGTTGAGTTGCTGCAAACTTCGTGCAACACTCAGGAAGGTGTCCAGGATGTGAAGAACATTGTTTGCGAGCGCCTTATCGCGGAACGTGTGTCTCAGAAGCTGAAGGCTGGCACGAACAGCAGCGGTGCAATTGGTGGGCGCTTGGCAGATGTCATGGCGAGAATTCATGTCGCTCAGCCAATGAACGGCGAAGTACGGGAGACCTTCGTCCCAGACGCCATCAAGGAACTCAGGAAATACAACAAGAACGATCCAGAGCGCCGCAAGCTGGCTCGCGACATCGAAGAAGAGAACGGTGGTGCTGGTGTGTACAACGTGGACCTTAGGGCCGATTACCTTCTCGACAACCCCGAGTGGAAACAAGACAGGATACCAGAGATTTTCGACGGCAAGAATGTCTATGATTTCATAGACCCAGACATAGACGCCAAACTGCAAGCTTTGGAAGAGGAAGAAGAGCGTCTGGAGGCCGAGGGTTACTATGACTCGGATGAGGAGATTGATGACGCCGAGGAGGCTGACATTCGAACCAAGGCCGAGCTGATCAAGGAGAAGCAAGCTCTCATCCGCAACGAGGCCAAGATGCGCAAGTCTCTCAAGAACCAAGCCATCATCCCCCGCAAGGCTCTCAGGCGGCCTCTCTCAGAGCTCGAGGAGGGGCTCGATGTTTTGGGTGTGGACACAACAGATCTTGCTCTGCGCGCGCGGTCGAGCACTGTGGATCAACGTGGACGATCCATGTCCAGGTCGCGCCTGGGCACTGAGGTATCTGATGCCATGGATATCGACGCCACGCCCAAGGACAGACTCCGGTCCAAGAGCAGAGCAAGAAGCCAGCCGGCCACCAACAGACGAGAGGATGGTGTGACTGACGACCTGGTAAGGACGAAGGCGGAGAGGGCGTCCAAGGTTGCTCAGAGGAAGATGAACCGCATGGCCAGACAGGGTGAGGCCGACAGGCACATTGGTGCCACGCTACCCAAGCATCTAGTGAGTATTGCCATCTCTAAAGTTGAATCTTCTAAAGCTAACCATGTCTTCAGTTTGCTGGCAAGCGAACAATGGGCAAAACATCCCGACGATAAAAGAGGAACGGGGGGATGTGTCGTGTCATACTGTTCAGATGCATATGAGAAGGGATTTCATGATGGCTTTTCGAACTGGCGTTCAGGCGTCCCTCATAAAATTAGGATGTTTTTTAGAGCTCTCGAGACGATTTTCGTAGTTGAGCTTTATATACCCTTGAAAAGTCTATTTTTGTGTCTATCGTGACATACTCGTAGTCTATGTGCAGGGGATGTGCAATGCGTGGAAATGCATATACTTGAGAATAATACGTTGCGGTAAGGTGAAATGGATATGTGTTGTTAGTGACTTGTAATTAAGCAGCTGCTATGCATGCAAATGATGTTCCTGAGTTAACTCAGTCCCAATATATAGGTACTTGCCGTCAAAATTGAACGTAAACGAGCAGGACCCTGAGTTCTAGCACTGAGGGTCACCCGCGGGGCACTGGACTTTCAATTGTGGGGTCAGGATTGTGGTTGACGTCCAGGATTGACTCACATGCATCATAATTTGGGTAGTAGCTCAAAAGTTACCCTCTTCTCCTCGACTCTTGCGACGTCTTCTCCCACCCACACTTTTGCAAACATGGCGAACGACGAAGACGCAAGCGCTGCGAGCACGGCCGCAGGTACAACGACACGCGATATACCGCTCCGCGGAGCTAGCAACCCAGATGCCGACTCTTTCGAGTACGTCTGCCCCCGTCCTGTATTGGGCCGGATCACAATGCACAAGTGCGCAAATTCGTAGCAGAGAAATACTAACCTTGCCCTTCTCCCAACAGCATCGTAGCGACCTACCACCGCCTCCTGTCCGAGGATCCCGACCTCACCATGCCGATGGCGGCCATCGAGGCGCTGATCGAGTTCCTGGGCCATAGCAAGGTCAAGACCGTCTACGAGACTATCGATCTCGTCAAGACGCAAAGCGCCAAGCTGCAGCAGGCCGTCACCAACCACATTGCCCTGTCGCACGGCACCGACTTGTTCCAGCAGTACCTCATCATGTCGCTTAAGCAGCCGAATGCGCCAGGTACTCCTGCCAAGGGCAAGGACAAGGACCCCGAGGGCAGCTTCGAGGAGGTCAGGCAGCATCTATTGCGGAACGGACGCCTCTTCGCTGCCAGGGCCAAGGACGGGAGGGAGAGGATCGCTGTCAATGCGCGCAAGCACATCTACCACGACACGACCATCTTGACGCATGGCGGGAGTAGGGTTGTCGGTACGCTGTTGGGTCGCGCCGCGGAGAAGCATGATTATGGACACTATGTCGACGAGCCCATCCGTTTCTCCGTCATATACGCCATTGACCCGGCACTCGAGGTCGAGAGCAACCGCGTAGTTGCAGCGCTGCGTGCCAAGGGCGTGTCGGTGGCCACCGTTCCACTGGGCGCCGTGAGCTATGTCATGGAAAAGGTCGACATGGTCGTTGTAGGCGCAGAGGCAGTGACGGCGAACGGAGGCGTCATCTCCAGACTGGGCACATATCAGATCGCGCAGCTAGCCAAGGCCAACAGGAGGCCGTTCTTCGTCGCGGCCGAGCAGCACAAGTTCGGCAAGACATTTCCCCTCGGCCAGTTCGACTATTCCTTCGACCAGGGGCTGCTCGACTTCCATGCCAGCAAGAAGGAAGAGGACGGCCAGAAGGCGAGGAAGAAGCCCATGGAGAACCCCATCGATTACACGCCGCCCGAGTACATCGACAGCTTCTTCGCAGACCACAAGGTCGTCACACCCATAGAAGTTGCCAAGGAAGTTATTGATATGCTTATGTAAAGGCTTTCATTTTTGTGCAGCATTTCACGGCGTTTTCGGGAAGGAACGGAACGGAAAAAGGGATGGAGTCATGGTAACGTGGATGACGCTGGCTAGACTGACAAGTTAGATGCTTGATAGACCTGACATGGAACCTCCAAATAATTAATGAGACCTGTCAGAACACTCACGTGTCAAAAACAAGCATTGTGTGCTCTCTTAGCTCTGCCTATTTTGTTTTGATGCTCGTGCTGCGGTCGCACACAGCAGGAATCTCATCACACATGAGGTCGGTTGGGATACCTGACAAAAACTCTCAGTTCAAAATAAATGTATTTGTCCTAGCCTGCTAGAAACATACTACCCAGTTATTTCAATATCATAAATGGCCAATACCAAGAACCGCTCTGCGAAAAGCAGGCAATGACTAACACCACTCATGCTCTTTCATTTCCGCCGGGGCACCCCCTTGGTAGTTTAGTTTGAGTCCCGCACTACTTATCTCCTAACGACCTGCCGGGCTCGTGGCGCTTAGCTATGGGAGGCTTATACTATTCCAGTAATCATCATTCTCCTGCCCAGTAGCTGCATGGACTTGCTCCAAAGTAGAGTGAGTAAGTAATACAGCGGATGGGCTGAGAGCTACGACAGGCGAAGCCGGAAGGATGGCATAGAGACATGTGAGCGAGTACATGAAAATAAATCACAGACTCTGCAGAAACGGGGATGGGAGATCCATGTCTCTCCTTGGATTTAGGTAGGGAGATGTGAAATATCCAACATATTTGTCGTATCTTTATGTTCCCGAGTATAGTGACACCGGACTTCACAGGAAAAACCAGGATGAAGACACCCAGATATCAATTTACAATATAGTAAAGAATGTTGCTGTATTTGTACAACTTAGAAACTGACGACGTTCTTGTCTCTCTCCTTCTCTCTCCAAAAGAGAAAAATGGATCAGCCGACTTTTGGGGATAGGATATGCCTGAATATCAACAGTATTACGACCGCCCTTTTTAGCTTTTCTGGAGCATTCTAGGTGCTCATCAATGATAGAATTTTCCCCTTCGTGGGAGGGGGGTTGCAGAAGAACGTAAAAACCGAGATCGATATGCCAGCCTGGACAGGACGCCGAGCCCGAAAAATGCGCTGAATGATGGTTATTTCCATGCAGCCCCGAAGAACCGACCCATGAGACCATGAAAACACCAACGCGGGCGCCTGCTCCATGCTGTGAATTAGAGAACGTTGACGGTGATGTTGGATCACCGAGTGAAGTGAAGTTCGTTTTGGTCGTGCCAGTGTTGAAGGCTGACTTGAGACCGGCAGAGGGGCTAGGAGTCGCGAACTAGTCGGGCGCCGACCCAGGCATACAAGTAGTTGCGCTGGTACCAGTTGACACTAGCAGTCTATCAGCTACGGGTTTGTGGCAACATGAACGCGTGACTACTCACAAGGACTTGCGGCCTGCGACGCGAGGATGTGTCGCCCACGAGCCACCGAGGACGATGTTATGCTTTCCGTCAAAGAAGTCCGCTACATCATGGCAAGTCAGTCTCTCGGCACCTCTGACCAGCAAGAAACTTCATCATAACATACCAGTATAGGCAGGATACAGAGCCATTGGTTCGAAGCCTTCATGCTTGGCCAGGGTGGAGCTGGTCCATTCCCAAACACCACCCATCTCACCTTGCCCTGCCAAGCGGTTGCCCCGAGATGTTACTGCAACAGGGTGCCAGTGGTTAAATCCGACGTTGGCAGTGCTGAGGTCGATGAAGAGGTCGTCATTTCCAGACGACTCCCCATTGACCGGCACCTGAGCTCGTGATGGTGGAGTCTCCTCAACGCCATTGTTTACGAGATGCCTGTACTCATTGTCAGACTTCCATGGTTTGCTGTGATGGGCGAGTCTTAGGCCATATGTACTCACCCGTTTACCGCTGGCACTGTCTTGCCAAGTTTGCGCTCTGCCTCCTCTTTCTTCAAGTAGTTTACGTAGGCATAGATGCTCCTGGTCTCCTCGAACGACGGTATCCTTCCGCCCATCCAAGCAGCACAGCCTGCCAATTCGTCGTATGAGGCAAAGACAGGCCAGTCCAGGGCATACTTGAGGGGCACCATCCCGTACACGGTTCTGACGGTCTTGCCCTCGAGGAAGGAGGGTGGCAGCAGAGTTGAACCATTGGCATGACCATTCGTGTGTCCGTTCGTGTTTCCGTTCACGTGTCCATTTGTATGGCCATTAGTGTGCTCATGGCTGTGTCCGTCTGTGCCATTGATGTGGACTTGTGGTGCATCTGCCCAAGAAGTAGGGAGCTTGGTTACATTTTTCTCGTACATGTAATGGGCGTACTGTTTGCAGGTCAGAAATTGGTCACGGAATGTCCCATCAGAAAATTACCTCTTCATTCGTAATTGGCCGTCCTTTCGCTTGAAATGAATGGACGTGCACTTTACGAGCGGGCTTCTCGTTGTCCCTAGTGGTATATATTAGTCATTAAGAGTCACGCAGCAGTGGGGAGACTCACCAGCCGAAGTGACCGCGAGCCTTCATGTCAGCCTCGGGATCATCTAGCCCGATGACGATATCCTGCTCAGGAATGCTGAACCATTCATTTGCCGTCCTCTCGGCCTGAGCTGCCTGAGCAAGACCCTCAAAGTCAGGCCGAGGTATATGGGGTGGAGGCATAGTCTTGTCGCTCTGCAGCATCATGTAGAGCAGCGTTTCCATGTGCATGACCTCATGCTCGAAAGCAACCCAGATAGCCCGTGCCACATGTCGGGATATTTGCTCCGTACCTCCAGAGTACAGCCCGATCAACCTGGCGCGTACATCATTCTGGTACTGCAGGATCTCTGCGAGCTGAGGCCACTCGTCGGGTATCTCCGAGTGAGAATGGCACAGTTCCGGGTTATCTACGTCAGGGTCGATGCCTCTCTCGAAGATGGCACAATACGATGCAGGATTGGTAGGCGGCTGCTTCGTGGTCTTGGTTAATTGGATGTCCAAGAAGGTCGGAATATGTCCCAAGTAAAAGATACAGGCATTCCTCAGCTTGATGGGCTTGTCCAAGAGTTCCTCATTGGGTAACATGCGTCTGGTGACGGTATCCCATGTGGACCAGAGCGCGTCCCAATCACCGAGCGTGGGCGCGACCGAACCGGCATATCGGGCAGGCTCCAGGCTAAAGGGCATTGTGGTGGGCTTGGTCAACAAGTGAAGGCCTGCCGAAAGTTAGTTAGATTGTGTAACGATTTGATTGCCCGAAATCGCGGCCAGGACACACTGTCCCGCTGCAGCCATGTGCGGCCTTGCCTTTTGGGCAGGGGTAATGATGCACCGATATGTAAGACATAGCAAACCGGTACCAAACAAGTGGCCTGAAGGTGGTACGATGCATTGCAGAAACGTGGGGAAGGGTTGCTTATTCGTGGAGCGGACGGCGTGCGCAGATTGGGAGGCCCCCATAGTTTCCGGGTCGGACAAGAAGGGCGGGTGGTACGAGGACTGCTTTGCTTGCTTGCTTACCGTACTCGTCACCGTCCGTCATCCAGCGCTCCGTCTCAACGACTCCAGCCTCAGCCCAAAGCTTCTTCATGCCATCTTCCGAGTATTTCAGGCTCTGCTCGACCTGGATCCGCTCCTGTGATTTGATCGTCTCGCCCAGGATGGTGACATCGCGAACGGGCGCGTAGAAGGCCTGATGGCGACCCCCTTCAATGTCGAACACGTATTCGCCAATGACTTGCCAGTCGTTCAGATGAAACACTTCTGCCTCGAGAACCTCGTTTGCGTGGCGGAGACCATTTAGGACGAACCTCAGCCAGTCAGCTGGTGCCTGACGTATGATCGAGTGACTGGACTCACTGATGGGTCAAACCTTGTTGATCTAAGCCAGATAGCAGATCTCAGTACAGCTCAAAATGGTCACAAGTGATACTAACCGTTGTATGCATGACTGCATTGACCATTAGTTATCAAAGACAAAGGAGGTTTAGCAACCGAGGCTCTCAGAACGTACTAGACTTTTGAAGGATTGGTGCACGAATCCAATCCAAGCAAGAAAGTGTCTGAAGGTCGGAGGACGTCTGAGAAGCCACGCAAGAATGCTGCTGCTTCGTCGCGATGAAAGTTGCCTGCATAAACACGTGTGAGCGCTCGTTCATGAGTCTCCCGTGGTGGAGAAATCTCACCAATACTCGAGCCGAGACTCATGACACACTTTGGTCTCGCAGAAAGTGATGGTTGTTTGAGCCAATCCCGACCGTCGTCGTAGGTTCCATGCAGACCGTGGCATTTCACGAATTTGAACGATGGGACTTGTGCGAGAGTTCGCTCCAGCTCCTGCTTGTCTAGGTCCAAGGCGTAGTAATCGATATCTTTACCGGCATCTTCCAAGGCTTGAAGCAGGATTTGTACTTTGCGCAGGTTGCCCGAGCCCAGCTCGACAACCATTGCCCCTGAGGGGATTGCTCTTGCTATGGACCGGGCCGAGCGCCGAAGCACCTGGATTTCCGAGTTTGTCAAATAGTACTCCTCCAAGTATGTGATCTTGTTGATAGTCAGCCAAGAACTAGAGGACGGTGACGTGGCGTGTTACCTGCTCAAAAAGTTGGAGGCCCTTCTCACTGTATAACAACAAAGTGGGCATCTTCCGCGGTCCCTCTTGAGGCCGTAATAATTGGTGAATCTCCTCCTTGAGGTTGAGCTCCACTGCGGCTTGGCGGATATCGATGATATCTATGCTTGCGTTCGAATTGAATGACCTGGTGGTCCCTTTGCCTGCCTTGAGGCCGGGGGACATCTCCCGAGACTCAAAGAACATCTCTGTGGCGGACGGCATGACTGCGGGAAACCAGAATGTCTCTAGCAGTAGATGGGACAAGTGTTCTACGTGAAGATCAAGTCGAGGGGGATGGCACATGCAAGGTGTTTCCCCGGAAATATACACACGATATATATATATATGTAGCTAGATTGGTGGAAAGCAACGAGAGGAAAACAACAAGTGTGAGATCGAGATACCTGCAAGCATACTAGCCAAAGTCAAATTGTATTTTTGCAGCTCAAGGTCTACCGGCATGAAACTTCACTTGGCTGTCGATGGTGATGTCAATCGCGGGTACCGTCAAAGTTCTCGCGGACGACGCAGCGCTCTCATTCGTCCCAGGAAAATGGAGTTCGTCAGCCACCGGTGCGCTAGGGCACATGGTCGAACGAGCAGCGAGCTCAAGCTAGGCACATGTTGTCTCGATGGAGTGCGGGCTGCCGGCGCGCAAACATGTTCGACTCTGGGTGCCACGGAGATCGCTCTCGTTGCCCTGGGCCGCTCTGAATTCGGGGCCAGAGCAAATGGTTCTGTCATGTAGCGTAACACTTTCGGCCTAGACACAGGCGACATCCTGGGGCCTGTGTGGGAGGTCGTTGGTCGGGGACAAATCAGGGGCACGAGCGCCCTTGGACTTCCAGGCTTCGAGACCCACGAGCTGCATGCGCCCCGCAAAATCCAGCAAACCCTGGGACATGCAGCGCCTCACATGATGCGCTTCGTGCTGAGAATGGTAATATTTTAGCTTCCATGCGTGCCTGAGCCAGGGTGCAACTCGTCCGTACATGCTGCCGGGGCGACCTGTGTGCCTGTGTCTCGCGCCCTTTGCTGTCCAGTCTGGCAACATCTCCCGGTAAACAGGTCCCTGGTAGGTTGGCCGTCGTCATTGCAACGCCCCCGGCGCCCAGAAGGACCTGACGATCATTTATAGGGGATGCTCCCCTCAAAGCACAAGGCTGTCAGCTCCAATGGGCAATGTAGGCCCTATTGGCATTTCAAGACACGCCGGTGCTGGCCCGGCCACGGGCAGAAAGGTTGCTCTCCATGCCGCTGCTGTATGCCCTATTCGTCTAGGTATCGGGTCAAGCGGAACATGTAATGCAATTCCCATTGTTAAGAGGAAACCATCAGACCCAACTTTTGTTCTTAGTGTGGGGGTACGTCTGCCCACGTATATAACCGAGAATCAATAATACTCCATCAGTCATACCAAAGTACACACTTCCGAGAGCGTAACCGGATATCTGGTACACGTGCCCCGGCCGTGGATATACCACGTCGGACTTTCTCAGCGAGATGTCTCGTTGAAGCCATTGGGGGTTTCTCTGCTGCTTCTTCGTGCCTCGAGGCGAGAGCTTGTGACGTACTTGGGTCAGTATTGTATCCTTTCATTCTCAACTCGCCTTGTGCATTTGTGTTGCTCTGTGCCGAGGTCAGCTTCCTTATTAATGCCCTGGACGCTTGAACGGAGACCGCTCCGTTATGTCACACTCTCGTCAACCCGCGGTCTGGGCCACTGCTGCAAACGTCATCCGCATGTACTTCGTTGCGTTGACTTGACTTGACTTTCGGCCCTAAGAAGCATTGCTGCAGCGTAGTTCGATTGAGCCGCCGCCATCCCGTCGCAACCCCTCATTGCCCCTCGCCCTTGTGATCCTATACTTCAGAGCCGTGGGATATAGCCCGCATGGCCATTACAGGTAGTCATAAGAAAGCCTTTCAGGAGACCTGCCATAGATGTAAACCCGGGCCTCGCCCACTAATGCATCGGAAGACCGAGTTGTATTCCGAGAGGTCGCCTTGTGTAACTTGTGGGGACGCCGAGAAAGCGCGGCAAACGTGGTAACTTGGAATCCCACGTCTTAAGTGGCTGGCTTCTGGCTTGCGCCGTGGCCCGTAGCCAGCATCCCACATTCTACCGTTCGGCTACGGTTTCGGCCAGCACTCGGGGATGCGACTTCTCGACTTGGACGAGGAGGATTAGAAATGGTACCACGCCGCGGTCCAAGCAGCAGTGTGCTGGCATCACGCGGCATCTCGCAATCGAGCAATATCACCCAAGGCGAGCTCTCGGTAACACAATTACATCACATCGGCGCCCTCACCGGCGCAAGTGCCCAAGCAGTTTCCCGACCGACGAAAAGCAGAACGCGGGGCCGGTGAGCCTCAAAATCTGGGGTTCCGTGTGACCGTTGTATTCGGCCTTGCGTGGCCCGCCAATGTCGCAAGTCATCGTCGACGAGGTCATCCTGCAGCCGTTGGGCTGCTCGCTGTAACCTAGCCCGTTCGCAAAGAGCTGAGCTGCAGCCTGCCGCTTGCAGCCCCGGGAAGAAGCCAATTGCTTCTTCTGACTCGCCTTCCCAAATGGGGAATCCCGTAAATATCACCAAAAGGTACCCTTTCTTTTCATTTTTGACAGCCCGAGATCGATCGGCGATCAGCACCGCCTGTCCAAACCCTGGGAGACTGTTCTGGCCTGTGGGGAAAGAGCCGCTTCAGCGTCGCAGTCATCTGACAGCTGCACGAGAGTATACATGTAGTATATATGCACCTCGCCAATGATGCGGTGAATCACTTCCAACCAGAGCAGGTTGTTGTGCCACTCTAACGCGGCCTGGAGAAGGGGCATCAGATAATCTTGTAAGTCAAGCATCACAACGCGATATGCATAGAGGATTGACACAATGAACCAGGTAAGTGCTGAATGTCCATCAGGCTTTAAATACTACTCTGCCATATAACACCGATGATATCCTCAGATGAGTTTTATGCAATATATACAAAAAGATATGCTCAAACGCCGCTGAGATGCACGCTCCGAAGATGATAACCATGTCTCATAAATTCCCTGCTTTTCACGCTTTAGGCCTTTACGACTTCTTGGGCTTCTCCCACTCATCAAGCCAAGCTCCCATCTGTTTGATAGCCGCCTCGACGACTGGCCACGTATACGGATCCTCCTCGTCAACGAACAGCTCAGGCGTATGCACGCCACCCTTGACGATGTAGACAGGGGCATCCGTCGTGTTTGCTGGACCGTCAGGCCTATAGTCGCTCGACAGCGTGGCCGATCGCCAAGGGTCAAACTCGCCATTGACGAAGAAGACACGCTTGTAGGGCGCGTCCCAACCCTTCGTCCACATGTTCAGGTGTTCTTCTGTCCAGCCCGTCACTGAGCCCGCTACGAAGCCGTTGGTCTCGGGGAAAGTAAGAGGACAACGTCGGGAGTACTGTTCAGGTTGAAGTTGTGATGACACAATGTTGGAGCCATCGGAAGTGGGTGGACCGACTTGGTACCAACCGAAGGGCTCGTTGCAGAGCATCCTGGAAGTCATGAGTATGTGCAACAGGACAGCTTCTTTGGGGGCTAGCACTCACCATTGCCAAGGCCTGGTGTCGTCCAACTCGTCAGGCGTGTTCCACTTGATACTGTCTTTCCATGTGTTACAGCCGGATCCACCGCTGCCACATTTAGCAGTCTCATTGATCCAAGCAGCATATGCATCGAGGGCGGCCACCAGACCTACTCCGGCGCCGTTGTTGACAATGGCCTTGCTACGACCGCCATACGTCTCGATGTAATCGCAGAATTCCAGAACGACATCCTGGTCACTTTGCCATTCAGACAACGGATTGGCCAGTACGTCGGCAAAGTCCATGGCATTCAGATCCTCTAGGTTGAACTTGGCCTTCAGCTCCTCGATATCATCGTCATCGCCCTCGGCGAACACGTAGTCGACGTGCTGCACGACGGCTTTTACGTCATTACTGCAGTTTGTCGGCAGCGCCTGATCTATTGGCGTGAAGTAGGACCAGAAATCGTGAATTGCTTCAACCACAGCCGAGGACGCATGATAAGCGTGGAACACACCCGGCTCCATCTGCGATGTCCAGGCGGCGAGTGCACCGCTGTACGAGCCGCCAACGAGGACCCAGGGCACATCGTTGGCGTTACAGTCACCTTCCTCGCAGAACTCGAGCTTTGCGTTAAGGGCAAAGTTGGTCATGTCTTTCATGGCGTTAGGGAGGTTGAGATATTGGAGGGTCTCGGCCGTGAGCTCATCAAAGGGGACAGATTTGCCCCAGTATCGATCTAGACGGAAAGTGTAAGCAAGTGATCTTGACTTTAGGGCCCAGGTAGTGAGGAACCTACGCTCAATGATGATAGCTGCGCCGTTGAATTCCTGAGCATACCGACCGGGCAGCGTGGTGTTCTTCAGATAACCGATCATGTCGTCCGCCGACGACTCTCCTGGATTGAAGACGAATACAGGGCCACCGGGTTTGTAGTGTGACCCATCCCACCAGTATCTCTGCTCGAATGTGCCTTTCGAGGAGTCGGAGTGATCTAGGTTCTGGTCGAATGTCGCATTCCCCACTAGGTCTAAATCATCGATCGCCGCCGTCTTCAGTCCGAATCTCTTGTGCTTCATATGAATGTCTCTTGCCGACAATGTTGCCGCCGAGGGAGCAATGCATGCCAGAAGTGGCAGCACTGACGCCAGGGTTGTCTTCATCGTTACTCTGTGTCGCAATCCGAAGTATTATTATAAATGGAGGCAAGCAGAACCTATGATCTTGGGTTATACCTGTCCTGCTCAATGCATCTACTTAGGAACAGACGAATATCAAATATATAACAAAGACAACACTTCCAGCTGCTCCACGAGGCCATCGAGCAGTCATATATGGCCTGTCCGCCATCACGTAGGACTTTTACGGTACTAGTACACGAAAGATCATTAGTTAGACGAGGGCCACAGGAGTTCGGCCGCTCAACAGCTCACAGTGCATTGCCATCGACCAGCTCCTCAGCCCCAGGTGTCTAAGTAGCTAGGGCTCATGGTTCTCGTCTATAAGTGGTCCGGTAGATGAATTAGTCACTTCTAGCCCGCAGCGCCGCCTCGCCGGACTCTGCAAGCTCCAATTTTCCCACGATGGGGCGCAGGTGCTGACTGCTTTAAACCCAATGCATTGGAGAAGCTGAGGTCGCTGAAAGGCCCCATGACAAACACTACAGGAGGTTGGCCAACGATGAATGGATGGAACTTCAGGGCTTTGTTTTTATCGTCTCCGCTGAGGAGACTGCGCCACCACCTGTTGGTGGTGGTCAGAACGCCAAAGGGACCTGGGCTCCCGAAGCGAGATGAAGGGGGTCAGGGTCCCCCCATTTCAACCATTCGGCTATGCCAATTGGTCTTTGTAGAGACGTCCAATCACCAAATCGAAAAGTTCAAAAACCCAATCTCACCCCGTGTTACTCGACTCCGCATAAAAATAAGCTTATTTAGTAACTTTCTTGATGCTATTTTCGGAGCGTCGCCGTGAGCTACCCAGCAGCCCAACAACCTGGCTTACCGGGCTAGTTGTGGCTGGCAACATAGTCCATACCCAGCAACCCTTGAGCCTCAAACTTTCATGGGAGGATTTCAGTTCAATGTTATTAGTGCTTAGGCAGTAGATTCAAGGCTTGGCGCGCTAGCTTCCGATATTAGGCAGCTTTCGCTGGGCTGCTCTTGAGGAAAGTCTAGGACTGCTGTTATGGTAGTGGGAATACTACGCGATGATAAGGAAAAGTCGAGGGTGAATTTGCTTGAGAACTTAGACCAGCGCCATTGGTGTCTACTGCGTCGGCCTTGGCTGGGAGCAATGCGCCAACCCTCATCCAGAGCTTTGGCATGTTTGAAACTCGTGCTTCATCCTTTCGAGTCTCCTGCAGACTCTACGTTCTATTCGAAATTCTCACAAGTGACGAAAGACACATCATCTGCTCAGGCGAAGCATACAGTTCAATGCAGTCACAGTCAAGTTTACGTGCTACTATTATCCGGCTGTGTATGCTACATTTTCTGCGGCTGTCATGAGCTTTTGGGCCCGTTGTTGCCGCCCCGTGACTCTCTTGATTGAAAAAAAAAAAAAAAAAAAAAAAAAAAAAAAAAAAAAAAAAAAAAAAAAAAAAAAAAAACAAAAAAAAAAAAAAAAA
>JARVKF010000042.1:0-70412 GCA_039778275.1 Seiridium unicorne | reverse complement strand
CCCCCCCCCCCCCCCCCCCCCCCCCCCCCCCCCCCCCCCCCCCCCCCCCCCCCCCCCCCCCCCCCCCCCCCCCAGGCTAAGGCATAATTTCAAATAGAATTGCCATTGGCTAGAAAGTATGGGGGGAAAAGTAACTTACTGTGCACCAATATGCTCCAACTGCCGAATAGAGGCTTCAAGGCACTTGTGACAGCTGTCTCGCACCGAAGGGTCCAACACGGCTTGCTCGTTGTCCAACACAGCTAGGATGTAGGGCCGGTATATGATTGTTCGGCAGGCGAAAAATCGCAGTCGCAGAACAGTCTGCACGGGATCTGCTAATAATGTTCTTGTGAAGGGGAACTGTAGAGCTGACGGTAGGCTTTCGTACCACTGAGTAAGTTGAAAGTCGAGCTCTGCCACCACAGGCTCCAGACTAGTCGTCGACGCCATGGAGTCCTTGGAGTAGATCAGTTGGCTCACGCGATTGAGTAATCGTCTCAGCGCAATTTCTGCCAAAAAGTACCATAAATCGTCCCGCCCTACAGCTTCGGATTCTTCACCTTGGAAGCCACCGGGGAGCCCAACGTGTTCTTCCAGCTGAACTACTCCTGAATGCGGCAGATCCAGTTCTGCTAGTAGATCACTTTCAAACAGTAGCGCATTCCAGTAGATCCTCTCTGATAGTTCTCTCTGGTCTTCCGGTATTCGTGTCGGGGTCATGAGAAGGAGCTGTAACTTGCTGCTTGTCGTACAAAGAAGATTCCATGCCTCAAGTGGTCGGACAAGATAAAACAAGTACGCTGCTGCAAGGAGGTGGCATTGCGCGGCCAGGACGCTATTCGAGGTCATCATGCCAGGTAACAAAGACCAGGCTGCTGTAAAATATTGCAATCCAGGTGGATCTTCCTGGGGAACAATTCGGGATATGCTTCCCCTCAAGCTCGCCTGTCCAAGAGCGAGAACTAAAAGCACTATGCAACTCTCAGGGCCTTCCCGAAATCCGTTGGACAGGGCGCTTCTGTAGTGACTCCTCCAGGTGTAAGGATTGACGCATGCATACCATATGTTTACCCGGTCGAAATATGCCTCGATGTACGCATGAGTATTAGAGAGATCGACACAAGGCGTCTTCGCGAGAGAGGGGAGAGGCTCTCTAGCCATTTCGAGCTGAAGCAGAATCTGAGGGTCGTAGGGCCGCTGAACCAAATCTCTGATCAAAGGCCACTGAAGGAGGTGCAGAGCGGCATTGGTGTGCACCTTTGGCATCGTGGATATGCTACTCGTCGGATGGTTCGTCCAAGTGCCTAGCCCGCCACTGGGGATGATGGAGACAAAGTTGCCGCTGGCGTTGGCTAGGAGGTTGTCGTGACTTAGACCAGTACCGTTGCTGATGGGTGGTGAGTTTTCAGAGATGTGCATGGCATTCGGGTTGTTGACCATGCTCATCTGGAGGAGGCTCTCAATGCGATTGAGTCGCTCCAAAATGAGTTTGTCGCCGGCATCCAGCTTGATACCTGGCTCGCGGTATATGCAATCGGCACCCAGTTCCGTGCAGAGCTTGCACTTTGGTTTGGTGCCATCGCATCGGGATTTACGGGATCGACAGACCTCGCACTACATGATCGTCAGCAACTCCAGTCATGGCCGCGTCTTGCGAGCAACATACCGCTATGGTTGCCCTCCTCCGAGGATAGTCTACTGTGGCGTCCGTGTTCCGCCGCTTCAATGGATTTATGCTTTCATCACTGGAAACTTTTTGCAAGTCACTTGTTATGTGCTCTGGCCGGGCCTCGGAAGACTGAGACAAGTTCCGTGCTTTCGGCGCGGCGCCCAGAATACCGTCTCTGTTAAAGGTCGCCGTCCGCGCCTGTTTTGCCGAACTGGGAGACTTCAGAGTCGAGCCGTTGGTGGCCGCGGATTGCGACGGGACCTCGATGGCAAAGTTTTCTCGGCTTGGTAGTGGAAATGGCCGCCCCGAGTTGCTCGTCCCTCCCATGGACAGCGGCGAGTCGCCCGTCGACGACGGGGACATTTTATTGTGCGGCAGACTGACTGCAGTCAAGGTGGCAGTAGCCAGGTCGGAAGTCATGAGCATATGCTGTGCAAAGCTGGTGCCTGTGTGCTCGGCGGTGTTACCATGGAAGAAGTATGATATGTCAAAAACAAAGCATGTACCCAAGACGCCACGCGTAATCCACGGGAGAGAAAACCATTGAGATAACGAGAGAAGGCCGTCCAGGGAGGAGGGTGTCTGCAAGGCACGGCAGAGACCGACTTGTTATTTGAACGGAGCTCTGGGAAGGCGGAGGATCTGGCTGCTGTCCCATCGTCTCCTCCACATCCCGCCCCATGCAAGGTGCAGAAGCGATGCATTACACCCCCAGTTCACATCACCCCAGTCGCGCCAGAGTTACATAGCAAACGCCCCCCGTTGGAACCCCAGACTGGCTGTCTCTTCGGGTCTAGCTCAGAAGAGGATTTAGCGACAACCACACGCACATCAATAGAGGGGAGTCTAGGCTCGCTGGGACGAACTTGGAAAGAACAGGACCCGACGAGCGGCGGCGAGGGCGACCGACCACACTTGTGGTTTGTTTTGGAGTCGAGCAGTAAACAGGGAACTCTAGTCCATGAGCTAGCTTGTTCATGTATTACCTAGGAGCATCGTCCAACGCAGGGACTCTGAAGAGGCTGACCTCCTACACCGGATGACTGGATACATGCCCTCCCTCCATGCTCACCCAAGTCTTGGGGGGAAGGACCTGGTTAGCCTAGTGAGGTATGAGTGCTGGAGTTGGGGGTTCCAGTTTGCGGGGAAGCAGAAGCACTGTCAATCACTTACCCACAGTGGTCGAGCCCAGTACAAATTCCAACTTCCGGGCACCTCAACCGAAGAGATCGACGACTGGGAGGGTAGGCACACCATTGTATTGGGAAACTGCCATCGCTTGGGAAAGCAGGGCAATATGGGATGGATTGTCATCCCCCCAGACGTCTCATCGTGTGCTGATGACCTGTCTTGGTGATCATCATAACAAGGCACTTTTGACACGGGATGGGCGACTGAAAAATTACGTGGTCGTTTCCAGCATAGGCAGATCTGGGGTATAAGCCAATGCGTCGAGCAGAAGCCGGCACACTATGCATTTAAGGGGTCGCCATAGCGGACCCTTTGAGAAACTCGACTGAACACAGCCCATTGAGCATTGTGGGCCAAGCCTGGATACAGATACTGTAATCACAAGTATCAATCCTGCGAGGCAATGCCTGACTACTCCCAATAGGCAGTTACATAGCAAGGCGCCGATTCTCGCTACAGCCTGTCTATATCGCCTGGGGGGGGAACAAACTTGCTGAGCGGGGGGGCCTATCGCGTCGAACCATGCACTGCAGGTGAGCGTCCAGGTGATCGCAGCACACAGGTCGCAGTCGCATCCGAACTCCGAGAACATGCCCCGTCTGTCGACTTGCCATTCTCACGTTTCGATGGTCGGGGCGGGATTTCCGCTCGCACATCGGGTTCGAGCCAACTCGCCATCGTATGAGCGAGCATCAGTTGCACTCACGGCCCTCTCCGTAATTTTAGCTATTTCAGGGGTACGCACCCCGCGTCAGCTCGCAAATTTCGGTCCAGTCCAGCTTCGTCATTTCGTCTACAGAGGACTCATTTCAAGAAACCGGTACCGCAAGGTCCCGAATGGTGTTTTACGTTGTCCACCTTCCCGGGGTCTATAATGGCTTATAGTGTCCACTCCAAACCTCATCTACATACTGGCACGCGAGGCGGAAGTGTGTCTGCCAAGCAACGTCAAGCGCCGTCTATTTCCATAAAGCGTTCTGATGCTCTGAAATGAGAGTCATATCGTATATCATAGCCACCTGGAAGTACGGTGTAGAAGCAGGATGAACGAACAGCGGCTTCAGCAATGGTTGTAATCCTTTGTACCCAAGTATGCCAAGACACGGCACGTTTTCAGGGATCCGGCCAGGGCCAGGGGATCAACGCTGGATGTGGCAGACTTGGCGCTCAAGCTCACGAACACCATTTTGACAAAGATGGAGGCTGGAGCGCCATAAGCCAACGGGCGACCCCAGATGACCTAATAGCCCAGCCTATCATGGTGCCTGTCGCCGGGACTAATCTTGCGAAAGCTGGAGTAAGGTGACTTTCAACGGTCCGAATGGGTACTTGGGATGACTGGTGCCCGGAACGTGGCAGCCCTTCCATTAATCCGGGTCGCAAGTTGCCTTTTTTGGGAATTCATACCCAATAAAACATATTCAAGTAGTAGTTAAAATACTTAGAACCGGCAATATGTTGTAAGATATAGGTGTATTAAAAGCAATGTAAAAATAAATATTCTCGTGATTTCTACCATTTTGTAGAATTCAAAGGCTGCCATGTATAACTTCATTCGACTTTAAAATATTAGTCTTAACTCTTTAAAAAATGCCTTTATCCTGGCAACAAGCAAGCATATGCAAGGCAACCAAAGTTCAGTCTCTCCCACATCCAAAAAATTGGCATCCTTGCTAGCCAAAGCCAGCAAGATGTCACAAAAAACAAACGGTACCGACCGTCTAGCTTGTCAGTCACCTTGTGCTATAAGGGAAAGGTGTTGAAGACGTGTCCAATTTCTCTATTGCGCCTGTTTCATCGATAAGAGCTTCGGGGAATGATACTACTCTCCCTGTTGGGTATAGAGAGATCTTTTGGTGAAGTACAATTGGGAGATGATTCCGAAGCCATCCGACACCGCTGTTGCTGCGAGTCGACATCCTGACATCGTTGCCTGCGGGCAGAGTAGCCGGTAGTTGCATCTGTCTGTCAGGTATGCATATTGCAAGAGTGACACCAACAACGCCCTCATGCACATGACGCCTCCTGGCGAGTGATGGAGTGGGCGGTAAGGAGGGCATTGAGCTAACACTTCTAGGGTTGGAAGAAGACGACGAGGGTCTGACTGCGCCATGGCCAAGGCGGAGATGATGCCGCCGGTCACGGTCACTGTGGAAACCGAAAAGGGCCTGAAAAGAAAACCAGCTCATCATACTGTAGTTGGAAAAATGCCATCGCCGTTATGACCAAGCCCCGAGAATAATTTTGTATCGAACAGCCATTATTTCCCCATAAGGGCTGCCATACCAGGTATCAATATTGGAGATACATCATGCACGATAACCCAGTCCGAACTAACGATTGTATTCTTCTCTTCAAAGGAGACGCCTAGGTTGGGCAACTATGTAGGGGTAGGTATAATGGACATATTGCGTCCTCCGACTAACCTTAACGTCGAGACCTGCAAAGCTCGCAACGCGATATTCATACGGTGGATGATGGTCTATGTAGATACCCGAAGGCAGATGTTTCAAATTTATTACCGCCCGGTCTAAGAAAGGCCTCGATTGTGATCAGAGCCTACGTGGTATACATATACGTTGGCTGAGATAATCGACGGCCAAGTATATTAAGTTAGGTCATACCATGAAACAGTCCACAGATTTGCATACACATTCCATTCACATGTGGACACTTGCAATTTAGTTGCAGAGCAAATACACCAACCCCTATACTATGCACTCACTATATGTCCCCGTGGATCCGAGATGATCAACTAACTGGTAAGAGTTCAACTTCAAACATGCAGACCCGCCATATTCCATGGCGGGGTGAGTTACGGGTAGTGATAGAACCAAACAGCCAATTCATCAAGCCCAAACCGTTGTCAAGTCAATATTCCACGTCGATACTCAACCAAACCAACACAGTCAATGCACATGCACATGCGCCACAAGAGGCATACCATAGCAGAACATCTCCCACGCGACGACATCACACAACAAGATCTTCATCATCCTGATAACTGTTTCGGTTGTATTATGATGTGATCATGGCAACTGGCTCGAAAAAAATGCCATTCCCTACTTATGCCCTGCACTTTTCTATCTCGCCGCTGAAGAGACGCCGCCAACCGGTCCTCGGCATTTACTTCAATGCTGTTGTTTGCCCTTTGGTAACGTTTGCTTCGAGAAGCGGCGAAAAAGAAGAGAAAATTTCAATGCCAACAATCTTAACCTATTTCCGCAGCAGCGAACGCAAAGCCAAGATCCCGAGAAACTACGTCAAGCTGCTACATATGTTTTAGACAGAGTCAGACAAACTGTCGCTCGTGTCGAGGTTGGGTTCGTTCCTTCTACCGTAGATTGGCTGTTTTAAACAAACCAACAACTGAACGACCGGAAGAGGGGCCAATCTGCATAGTAGACATGTAAGGTAGAGATAGGGATGTGGGTATGGCATGGCATCCCTCTCGGAGAGGAGAGGAGGAGTAATCATGAACATAGAAGACGCGATTTTCTTGGTCGTGGGTTCCTTCGACATCAATTATGCCACTCTTGTTAAAACTAAAAGAGAGGGTGACTAAAGGTCACGATCATAGAGGATATGGTACATTCAGAGATTCATCCATAAAATCATTCGCCCATCACTGCTATGGACGCGGTTATACAACGGCAGCGACGTGCTCAATAAGGAAAGAATAGATAGAGCAGAGGACAATTTTCGAACTAATCTGTGCCATCGCAATGCTCCAACGAATCATTTGAGCCAATCGATGCCCAGTTGAGGTTCGCGCTACTACAAATAAACACTGTAGGGTAGCAATATCAAATTGGCCTTAGAAAGGGCCTATAAGCCCGATGTGAGTGTTCCCTGCCTGCAAATCGACATCGAATTCATTAAAGCTTTTTCATGCGCGGCTGCTCCCTGAAGCCACATTGGGGTTTCAGAAGGCCGGTTACGGGGTTGCCAAGGACCCGAAACAGCGAAGCGCCGGCTTGATGTAAGGGATTAATCAAATATATGGACGGGAGACTATGTTCCCTATTTCATCTTGTTTGCGCGTCATGAATACTATGGCAACACAACTCACGGGACCCACAACGGAGCATGTATCTGATTTTGCCGCCTGATTATAAGGATTTGGTAAATTTTCGGTGTGAACCAATGGAGAGCGGCCGCGCCTCTTCCACACACTTTTGTAAAGATCCCGGTCCAGGCACGGAACCTCCCTTGAAAAAAACAAGATCCCTTTTATGACGAGTCTTTACTCATGGGTATCTTCTGAGATGCGCCTATGCCAATGCTACCCATATGAGGCTTGTCTGCCTAGTCGCTCCCGATAGGCCGCTCTCCCTCATGAACTGTTATACGTTGATGACGTACTCCATTTTGCCCAGGTTTCACAGATAGGTAAATCCGCGCCGTCCTGGCCTTGCGGTGCCTGGAACTGTCGGCCAGGGCCCTCCGTATCCTCCGTTTGGAAAACCCAGCGCGCCTGACGAGGTTGTCTCCGCAAGACGACATCTGGCCAATACAGTACTGCATACATTTCAATGGAAATAAATGAGTTCGGTCCGCCTTCGGTCGGCAATCAACAGCCTGGGAAGCCTTGTCATCGCCACCTGTGCATACGATGCTGCGGACAAGATGATCGAGCCTCCACTCACTCTGTCGGCTTGCAATTCCGGGACTCTACACAGATATTTATGGGACAGTCGATACGCCTGTCGACATTATCACACTCGAAACAAGGTTCATCGGGACGACTTTCCAGCGTTCCTTGGCTAGATATTTTCGGAAACTCTCAGATCAACTATAGGCGATGCAAAGAATAATATCTTGGGCCAACCTTTTCAGCACGAAGCGCAGGGTAGCGCCAATTAAGAGGCGGGCACCAAGTTTGTGACAATATGCAGACACTGTGACTTATGCAACGGCAAAGTATCACATGTAAGAATATATGAGCCAAAAGCAATCTCACTGTTTACATACTTTATACATCCCAGTGCACCTATCTCGGGCCCATCACTAATTTCACGGCCTTGACCACCATACCGCTAACTTCCGGCTTCAGCACGGTCGTACCATGTCTATTCTTATCACAGCAATCAAACACTTCATGGCCAATCTATAACAATATATTGAAAGGTCATGCAGGTCACTGCCGACAATCCATGAGGCGAATCGAATAGCCTGGGCCACTTAATATATCCAGCATCTATGAATGGTCAGCCCCGCAATTTTTTATATGAAGCGGGTGGCCATCGCTCAACGGTCATGGGCACGTTGACACATTGAGTAGAGCCTCATGAACTGCAGAAGCTAGACAATTTCAGGCCAACATCGGCAACAAGTCATTGCCGACCTCCAAGAGACGTTTGACCTTTGTCACACTACAATGCGAGTAGACCACATCACGTCATAAAACACCCATGAAGAGCCACCCGCCACTACTGATGACGAGACATCAATGGCAGGCGAACACCCCCAATCCTGCCCGCTCCTGCTTCCGCAGTTGCTCCTGGCCGCTGGGGTGTACGGCTGCAATCGTATAGCAGTATACATGAGTCGATTCGTCTATCTTTAGTCTGTCTAGAATGCGCCTTATTCGTTACTCATTGAATATCACTGCCGTCACCTCTCCAGCCACGGTAGCGTTGGCAATGAATTCTGTCAGCAGACCACTCTCAACGTCTCGCTGGATGACAACGACACGGCTGTCAGACTGAAGTCCAACAGCGATCAGATCACCCGCTTTGTTGATTGAAAATTGACGGGGGTATCGTCCGCCCGAAGGATATGACTGCAGCAGGGATAGTTCACCTGAGCTATGATCTACAGAGAAAGTGATGACTGCATCCGAGACAATCTCGGTACTATTGCTGATATCAAAATTAGGGATGGTGAAGGAGTTCTCCCCACGGGAAGAGACTATCAAGAACTTGTCATCGGGCTGAATGGATTGTTAGTGACAGAGTTGGCTGCTTTGACCTCGCGAACATACCGATAACACAATTTCTGCAGCTGCTGTTCCATTAGGTACAGAACCTCCTTCTCCATGGATGCTGATGGAAAATAACTCGGTGAAAGATGGTGTAGAACCGTTACTGTATGCGACTTCGTAGCCCGTGATGGTGTTGGCCAGTTCGCTGATGAGGTACATGTAGGTCGTGTCCTCGGTAACCAGGAAAGTAGCGTGACGCGGTCCAGAGCCGGAAGCGACAACTAGAGGATCTGCTGCAGTCCATCCGAGCCCGCCTTCTTGAATCTTGAAAATTCGAACAAGGTCAGCACCTAGGTCTGGCACGAGTATGTATTCTTTGGTTGGGTCCAGAATAGCCTCATGCGGGTGTGGAGCGTCTTGTCGAGTCGGGTCTGTTCCAGGCCCTGACAGCTCAAATGTCTCATTCTGCAAGGGAACCAAAGCGGATGGGTCTGCGGTAGAGAATGTACTGAAGCTGGAACCGGAGCTGAATATGCAATTAGATCGGGGTTCTCAGCTAATGATAGGGAAGTACCAGAGGGCCCGAGCAAACCCAGAACATGTATCTTCGTGTGAGGGCTAAGAAAATCCGGTAACGGTCTTGAGAACCTACTATTGTGCCAATGCCAAGCCATCTCCTGCGTCTCCATAGACTACGGCACTAACCGGTCCAGAAATAACGCTGAGCTGATCGAGCTGAACCAAACTTCCATCAACATTGGTTTGGAAAGACGTTAAAGACCCCAAGGGTGTAGTCAACCCCTCATCCGCGCAGTAGAGGACCGACTTGGAGGAATCAAGGGTAAGCCATGATGGACTTGACGCACACCCGGTTGAGGTCGAGATAGCCTCAAGCGCAGCAGAGGTGTTACCGCTAGGCAGGGTCAGGTCTAGCGTGGTGACTGTGCCGGCATAGCTAGATACGTAAAGGAGCGTAGCCGAGGACGTTGTCACGAGAGGCAAGGACAGGAGTCCGGCTGAGCCCAGACCTTTCAACATGGTGTGTGAGCTCCAAAGGAACAGAAGAAGCTGGCTGCAAATGACAAGAAGGACGGCCAACGATATGATACCGGCGGCCAGCAAGAAGATAAACCTTCGCAACCCCCAGAGCCCCTGATGGCTCAGGGCCGACATGGTAGATCGTGCCCACTTGCAAGAATGTTTCACGGCGAAATAGACGACTAGTACAGCGGCGTAATAAAGCCTAATGCCGTGAAAACCACCTCGATTCCCCGATCAGGAAACCAGCGACCACGCGATGAGACTTTAACCGGACCTGACGGACCCCAGCTCGAGGCGCAAAACAAGAATGCGGAGAAGGCGACCCGGTCATGTCCAAGGACTCGTGCCCACACGCATGGATGCCGGCTCTTGTCCCTTCTAGCCAGGAAAAAAAAAACCACGCGCTTGACAGGGGCCGGTTGATGATGTCGTTGCAAGAAGAGGCAGCAGAAAGAAATTAGGGGTCACCTTGGGCCTCCACAGTCGCTATCATCAGTGTGGGGAAATGTGGGGAGAGGAAGAGCCGGATGGTGATACAGCATAACGACCAGGAGTGGGATTTGGAGTCGACACGGCTCTCGCATACAACCTCGTTCTTGGCGGAGAATCTGGTTCGCGGCAACTCACAAGTGGGTTCCCATCTGTTACTCGCTCTTTTTAATCTATTTCGCTCCAAAGGTGCGGATGTAAACCACGCGTCTTGCGATGCTCGCAACCACTTCGCTGCGCCTGCAGCTCTGTCACGCAGCACAAGTCGACCATGTGGCCGCGATGCTTCTGCGCGAAGGAGGGATCACGGGCTCACATCCTTCATCATGTAGACCGAAATCTAGGGCAGGCTCTCACCACGCTCGCCGAGGCCTCGGTGGGCCGTTGGTATCTGCTCGGTCGTGCTATTTCAGATGGCACGGAGAAGGACCCGAGGCTAGTTCAAAGCGAGCAACTTATTTCCTTCGCCCAGATATTGGGCAAGCGATTCCACACCGTGTTCCCGACGTCTCCACCCCCATCACTAACAAAGCCATGAATACTTGGCTACGGCGAAACGGAAACCGTCCCAGTGCGCACAAGCACTGATGTAGTCATCCTGTATTGTCCTGTATTCCATGGGGCATTCCATGGTACCCATAACACACCCCCTGTTATCTCGCGCCATTCTACCTAACTCCCGCTGGGCACGATACCATAGGTGTGCCACTACATCTGCCGCTTGGCACTGGCGTGAGCCGTCCTACGCAGTTTGGTTCTACGGAATCGTGAATCCCAAGTACTGCTGCTAAGCATGATCTGAACCGTAATTACAACTCTGCACGCAGCGTAAATCACTGAGCCAGAGTGCATCAGTCATTGTCCCGACCAGGTAAGCGAACTCCCTAATCTGGACGCGATCAAGGATCGGCAAGCCGTTTTCGGACTCCATCGTGCCTCGTTCGTGCGAGATATGCGAGACCGCGCCTTGCTGCAAGACGCGTGCGACATCATAGCGGCACTACTCGAGCATTTCTTCTGCCTGTCGATGACAAGCCTCGTGGCCTAACTCTGGCATGGCCATGGCCAAACGGCTCCTTGGTGGATCAGTCGCTCGTCGGCTAAAGGCGCTTTCACCGAGGCATGACCTTCTATGTTGGGTTTGAGAGCATTGCCTGAGAAGGTTGCTCACGAATTCAGATAGGCCCGACTAACACAGCTTGTCAGATAGACATCTGAGGCAGCTCTTATGCATAACTCCGAAGTTAAGGCGCCAGCAGGTGTTGATTTCAATCAGAACATCTAATTTACTTGGTCTGCAATGTCAAGCTCTTGAGCAAGCGCCAGTTTCTGGATCTACCATGGAAATCCCTGACGTTGGTGGCGCATGGGTTGTCATATTTTCCATTTAGCCGGATGTCGTGCAACGCTGGTTGACCACTACCAGGAACGCACGGCTTGGCTATGGGCCGTAACGTCTGCATTCATGCTTCTGCTTGAGGCTGGCACATAGTGAGTACCTGTCCGAGCCTCGACAAATCTCCTCGGAGAGCCGCGATACGGTACAGCCTGGCTGCATGGGAAGATACATGGAATTGGTGAAAGATGACCATGAATGTTTAGGCCGCTTCCCTTTACAAGAGAGGAAGCACCAAAGACGCAAGGTTGCCCAGTGTCGTAATCCAGAACAGGGGCATGTTTCCTCAAGATTAGTAATTATATGACGACTGTGAAAACGAAAAATAAGTAGACAGTAGTATGGTCGAATTATTGCTAAATATCCACGTTCGCCAGAAAAAAGCTTGATGCGTATAAACAGGAAGTTTGAATAGCAGGTGCCTAAATATAAAAATAATAGTAATATCATGATGTTAACATAGATATATACCATTCCTGCCAATAACGCATCCTTACCAGCAGTACATACTCTACCAAAGGATAAAAAGATGACCCAGCCTCTTCCCTCGACTCTCGAATGCCATTTCTTCGAAGTCTCGAGTCGCAACATCCATGGCCTGTTTTTTCTCCTCTGTCTCGTCCTTTTCAAATGCCTCTCTCGCTTCGACGAACCTCTTCTTGAGATTCCGCACGCTGACTATCTCACTGACCTCTTCTTGCTCTAACCTGCACGTCTTACAGTAATCAGGAAAAGCACCACCGCTCGGAACGGTCCGGGGCACGGCCAGGATGCTGTCATGATCTAGAATGTGCGGCAAGCGGAGATGTCGGCACTTGGCGTGTCGAAGCGAGAACTTGTCAAAGGGGCAGTAATCTCGGCCGGTGCTCATCCATTGGTGTAGGCACCGAGCTCCCGCGACATGTCCGCAGGGTAGTATGGCCGGCATGCTGTCATCGATCCTACATGTCCTTTTGCCTAGCTTCAGAGGAGTCACTTGGCAAAGCTGGCAGACCAAATCTTCTGCTTTGTCGATGAGGAATGTGGTCATGGGGTTCGGGATAAAGGTGGTGTTTGCCGGGATGGATTTGGCCTCAATGTCTGAAGTGGCTATTCCAAGAGAGGCAGTGGTACATGCGGCAGCAAGGTGAGCGGACGGTAGCGTAGATGTGACAAGTTCGTGTACAGCTGCTGGACCACTCTTGAAAGGAGTGTTGCCATAAGCTCCCGAGGGCGTAGCACTTTCTGAATTCTTGTCTGCGATAGTAGCACCTGAAGGGCCCATATCCTTAGACTGCTCAGAATTTGAGGCAGACGAATGCGTATTGCTCCCCGGAGGGGCTTCTTCGGACGTGTCGAGTTCTGTCGGTCCGTTTTCGGTTGCCTGTTCTGGTCTTTCGGCAGGTTTTGTAGGCTCTTCCCACTGTGACTTTCTACTATAGATGTTGATGTAACAGTACTTCTTCTCGTTAGGTAGAAACCTCTTGATCCAACCACTGGGAAGTCCAGGATTTATTGTCAATGGTGCAGAAGGATTGGTGAAGCGCCGCTGCGGTGGTGGACTTGGTTGCATCTGCGTAGGGAAGTGCGCTGGCTGTGCACCGTATTGTATCAGCGGTGCCTGCTGGGGCATATAACCAGACGTAAAACTGTTATATGTGCCGAAATTGTACTCCTGATATGGATATAGCGTTTGGGTTGGAAAATATTGAGCCACTGGGCTGGGCACCCATTGCACTTGTGAGTAAGGTGACACCGGGCTGTATTGTTGCTGTATACCAACCTCATTCAAAGGAGAGGCTGGTACATGATATGTATTTAAATCATGAGTGACAGCCGGTGGAGTGACCCCCGTTGGCTGGAACTCGGGCGTTAAAGCCGACAATGTCGAGTTACTCCTGGGGCGCGGCTCTTCTTCTGGAGTCGCTGACTTATTCCCTGGCGAGGCTACTGGTCCATGATGACTGCTCTGAGGAGCCGGTAGCTTTATCGTAGATTCCGAAGAAGGTGTAAATGAACTCGCGGCACCCGAAAGAACGGAATTGGACCTGGAGAGGCCTTTTTCAGTAGGAGCTTTTACCAGAGATGAAGTTGGACTTGTGGACATCTCGATACCATTCCGACGCTCGGCAGCTGCCTTTCTCTCAGATGCCGTCCTTCCACGGGTCTTCTTCTTTTTCTTGGTCCCCTGTGGCGGCTCTGATCCAGGGATAGCGTCATTGTCCTGCTGCTGATTCTTTTTGTTCCTGGGGCCTTGAGTATTAGAACCGGGGCTAGAGTTGTTATTCTGGCCTTTGCCTTTCGCCAACTTCGATTCACTCGACGACATAGTGAGAGGTATTGTGAGGAATCTCGCTCCTTGACTTAATTTTCGTCAATTGACGCTGTTCCTCGTACCAATGAGACTTGTTCAGACAAGAATATTGCCAAGGGCGACAACCGCGTCTTATGAACAGTAAGTGTTCTAGCCGAAAACAATGAATACCTTCAATCTTTTTCTGATTTTCTTTCGGGCATTGGTGGTAGTCAACAAGGACATTGTCAAGCTCCTCAAGGGTAGCATCTGATCACTAGAAAGAGGAAGAAAAAGAAGAAGGACAAAGAGGCCATGATCGATCTGTTTTATTATTCTTAACTTGTTGAACCAGCATCTGTACCCGTGGGGCAGACTCTCGTTTTTTGATAGAAACAAAAAAGCAATAGGTAATACCCATGTTTAAGCCATTCAGCTCGACCGAAGCTGAACAGTAGCTGTTCGGAATACCACTCGCGGGTGACTGATGGTGGTTGCATGTATACTTCAATGGATCCGGCTGGGCTCGCCATATGGTGACTGTTAAATGACTGACTTTCACAGGGCATCTGTCGGAATTGCTCGACGGTCAGCTTGCTGGTTTGACGGGACAACGCAGCGGATTCCAAGGTTCTCGGGGCCTTCTGAGACCGCTAGTATGAGGACGTCCATCCAGACCAGGACTCAGGAAAGCTGCGGGTATCAACCCTTGCTTGGCTTGTTTATGGTGCTAGCATCAAAAATACAGTGCTCGAATCTCCGCAAACGCTGGATCGTGCGGGATAAATTCTTGGTCAGTGAAGGGGCAAGTACTTCCCCGTCTAATTGTCTATCTGTACAGCAAGGATACGTTCAGTCACTCAGCCGTCACTGACAGAATTGGCGCCGAAGGACAACGCCAGAAACGAACATCCCAGTCCACCAACGTCGTCGCGTTCGCATCGGTGGCGCGCGTGGACCAGCGCGTGCAGGAACTCCGTAGGCGACAGCCCCTTACAAAATACAGGATCAGTGATGCCTTCTTTGGCGAGAACAGCGAGAGACGTCGCCCTCGTCGTGCTGCCACTCAAACATTCAACTCGGAGGCCGCACCGGCTGCTGATGGAGAGAATACGACTGGAGCCTCAACTCCTGGTCGTAGGTGTGCCGCAGCCAGGGCGGCGGACGGGACTGAGAAGTCAGGACGCAAGCCTCGTGGGCGTCGGCCCAGGAAAAGCAAGACAAGCAGCGACGAATTTAAACATACAAACATCCTTCGAGCTGCTATAAGCACTCGAACCACTAGTGTAGTTGGTCGTCATCACATAAATCATAACAATAGTGATTGCCCTTTCACTGAGTCCATGCCTAATTCAATTCATGTAACCTAGGAGAGGTAATTCCAAGAAATCTTCGTGTAATGTGGGAGTATTATAACTTTGATATTGCTCATAGGATACGCTATCCAACCAATGATGTCCAGAGGCGTCTCTAATGTCTCATCCCAGACGACTCTGATACGATGGCGCCAATTGTAGGTTTATATGACCCAAGAGAAGCCCAATAGCTAAAAAGGTCAAAGTCTAAGACCCTGCCATATTGTCAACTTCTTTATCCTCATCGTGAAAAAACCTCAGGATGGCCGCGGCAACGATATTGCCGTCGTGCTCAAGGTGCGCTGTCTCCTTCGCTTGGTCCGCATGCTCTAAATCTTGTATGCTCCCAGCCTCAACCCGCATCTCAATCTGTCGATGAACCATGGCCTGATCGAAGGCAAGATGGGCTTGCGTTGTGAAGACCCGATTCGCAATAAACACGCCTTGGATTGGAGTATGCTCGCTGGAGCCCCATACGTGCACTCGAGTCTCGGGTGTCAATAGGCCCTTCGAGGATTCATGTGACGGGGCCGAGACGACCTGGTCTTGATGCATCTGATGAAGATGAATTTTGTCCGAGTCGGTTTGAAACAGGAACTTTCCAATTCTGGTGAGGTTTAGCTGGCTGTGACCTAGCTCCCAAAGTCCCTTTGGTTCTGGCTTGATTTCGGATCCGAGGAGGCGGCAAAGCAGCTGGTGCCCAAAACATATACCACTGAACTTCATGTCTGGACGGCGCGTGTAAAGATCTGGAGCTGGCGTTAGCCATGGAATTATGATGGCGATCGTAGGAAATTCACTTTTCAGGAGCTCAAGGAGCTCAAGTACCCAGTCCTTGTCTGAATGGGCATCAAAACAACTACCCGTGATGAGTACGCTGTGAATTCCGGCAAATTCTTCAAACTTTGGCACTTTGCCCCCTTTGTCTGCTACGACGAATCTTTGGTCGGTGTCAATCCCCATGGGCGGATTATGGTCGCGCCCAGCTTTCGCGAGGTGGTGATGCAGGATGTCTGCAAAAGACCCACGCTCTTTGACGGTATCAGGATGCGCTTCATCTGTCTCCAAGACCATCATCCGAATTTTGGTCATGTCCTTATCAGCGATTGCGCCCATATCTTACACAGGTTTCTTAGCCCGAGTCCTAAGTTGGCAGTAGAGAAGACAAAAGTTCTAAGCAGTAGGTCCAGGCAGAAATGTTGGTTCGGTTGGGTGTAAATGGATATCAGTCGACCCTAGAAAATGAAGATATGTCAAACCTTCAACAGCCGCGACCTCAGACCTGCCACTGATAATGACGCCATAGGAAAAAAGTCTAAGCCAAGAACATATCGTTGACCCTCATTCATAGCAGCGGGAACCGGCAAGTTGCCAAGGCTCCCGCTACGGCGAAAAACAAGTGTTGCTCCTAACGGTAGGTTTGTGGAACGAAATCTGTGCGCTGTCCGATACCTCGACTCTTGACACTTGCCCTGCAACGGCACGGCGCCGGTACGAAGTTTCCCTTACGGCATGCCAAGTCTATAGCGGCTGAACACACCGTCATTGACCTCAAGTGTAGTATAAATCCTAAAAATAGTGTTTCTAGGTGAGGCGGCAGACACGGAAGTTGGCATCTGAGAAGTATCGTTGCAATTTTCATTGGACGACATGAGATAATATGGTATAATTGAAAATATATAATGTTTTATGGAGAACTAACGAACAAACACATATCGATAGTTATCATGAGAACCTCAAGAGCTTTACAAGACAAGGGTTCCTGTTGTCAGTGACGTGAAGTTGGGATTGTGCCAAATTCCGTGTCCAACGACTACTGGTAAGGTTGTTCTACCAAAAGGTTTACTTTTATTGGTTTGCATTGCAAAAAGGTGAGCAGAATTCGGATGGTCAATGTACAGAGTGCACCGGCAATAAATCAGTGTTTTCATATCAAGTATCAACCACATCTTCGTACCAATAAAATTATACACTTGAATGGTAACCATTCACCTTGTAGCAGAAATAGTATTTCCTTGAACCGAAAAGGTGTTGGGATCAAAGAAACAAATAAGGCATGTAGTTGGGAAATCCACGGCGTATGCATGTAATGACATAGTGAGGAATCGGGGATTTCATATTTCCTGCCACACCTGCCCCACCACCCACCGAAGCTCAGCTCGACAGGGCTGCAATTGATCGATCTCGAAATTTTGTGAGCCCAGCCTCTCAGCCTTGCGATATTCGTCACAAGCATCTGCGAAGACACGAACCCACGACCGTCGCGGAATTACGAACAGCGCAGGAACCGTGCGCGAACATTCGACCACGACTACGAGCCGTTGCGAGGTAAGAGGAGACAACCGAGTTCCTGACCGCCCAAAATGAGGCTCACGGTCGAGCTCCTCCAGAACTCCCCCTCGTGGCTCAACGCGCTGAAGGAGCGCGAGCTGGACCTCCGAGGTACGTTGCGAAAAGAACAGATACTACACTTTTGATCAGGAGCAGAGTTGATAGCGATCTCTTCGCCGCGTGAACAGGACACAGAATTCCGGCCATTGAGAACTTGGGTGTTGCTGGTGTAGGTCTTTACCTTCTCCCGCTATTCGTGAGAGCCACCTGCTGACACTGGTTTGTCCATGACAGCCGCAAGATGCAATAGACTTGGTCGACAATGATATCCAGGTGCTGGGGAACTTTCCCCTGAGCCCGCGGATACGAACGCTACTTCTGGCGCGCAACCGCGTCAGCTCCATCCAGCCAACCCTGGCAAACTCGATCCCGCTCCTCACGAACCTGCAACTCGAGAGCAACGACCTCAAGGAGCTGGCAGATTTAGACCCGCTGGGATCTTTCCCGCGTCTGACGCACCTGGTATTGAAGGACAACCCTGTGACAAAGAAGGAGGTGAGTGGGACGAAGGAGCACTGCATTGAAAAGGACAAGCGCTGACAGAAACAGCACTACCGATACTGGGTCCTTTGGCGCTGCGCCGCAGTGCGCTTCCTCGACTATCAGAAGGTAAAGCAGGCTGAACGTGACCGAGCAGCCGAGCTCTTTGGAACAGCGAAGGAGCCGACAGATCTCGCCAAGACGATCATCGGCATCAAGTCTAGCACGACGTTCGATATTACTTCCGCATCCAATGGGTCAACAGGTGGTCTCTCGTCTAGGATGTCGAGGATCAAGCTCACGGATAAGGAGAAGAAGCGGCTGCAGGACATGATCAGGAACGCCACCAGCCTGGATGAGATCACGAGATTAGAGACCATGCTCAAAGAGGGCAGAATGCCGGCTGGCGTGCATGCGGCGGATGAGATGGAGGAGTAGGGCCCAAAAAACCAGCACCGTGGTCAGAGTTGGTCCGAGATCCAAGGGAAACTGGGACGGAGTTCATGCACATACGGTGGAGTTGACGAAAACAAAATCATTTGATGAATAATACCCGTGAAATAGGGGCTGATGAATAATGCTCATGGACTGAACGCCATATCGTATGGGTCATATTGTAATGTGTGACTGTCAACTACTTCTCCGTCACGTACCAATGGCAACGCCCCTTTTGCAATCTGATTTTTGGCAAGGGGCTTGACGTTGGTAGCTCTTCTTCCCAGGACTCTGGTGAAGGATGTGGTGAGGATAACTCCGAAGAACTCTAATCCGCCATCTCAACATCGCCATCGTTCCCTTCCGCTTGCCGCATCTCCAGCTGGAGCTGATCGTTTGGATCTGCAGGGCCGTCATCTGCATCACTTTGTCCCCGCGGCCGAGCGCCGTTGCCGTTCCCAAGCATGCTGCCAATGTCGATATTCCCATTCAGACTGGATCGGCTGGCGCTGGCCTTGTGCTTCTTGGTGCCATTTGGAATAGGTGCGCGCGGCTCCTCTTCTTCAGCATTGTCTCCCGATCGCTCTCCGCGCAAGCTCGCACGCGTTGCGGCAGCAGCGGCCTTGATGTCCTTGAATTTGACCGTCTTGGGTACCAGATCTTCGAGGAACTCAAGATTGTCATGACCATGGACTGCATTTGCTGCAAGACAGGTCAGCTGAATTTCCCGTCAGACGTTAGAGTTGGGCAGATGTGTAAATACCAATATCCTTGTATTGAATGTTCCTTCTTGGTTTTCGCTCCGCTTTTGCCTGGTCTAGTGCTTTGGATGCTAGATGTTGTATGAACATCTCCTGTATAGTTGGTTAGTTAGACAAGCCGGCAAGGAGGACCTGGTAGCCAAAGACACCTACAGTGGCGACTGTGATGGCGAATGCTGCATTATTGGAGCAGATACCGACGTCTTGGTCTTGCGCAATGATCTTCTTGACTCTAGATACTGCGATACTTTGTGAGCCATGTAGAGCAAGAGACAAGTCGCCGAGATGACTTACAAGGTAGCTGCGTTTGACCTGTCACATCCTTCCTGGGAGGGATTGCTGTAGTGTTGTAGGGCATGATGTCCGAGATATGGTCGGTATTAGTGTAGCCTTTGGTTCTGATGGATGCTGAGCCAGACGACGAGGAGAGGCTACGGCTAGGTATTATCAAATATCCAGTTTATGTGGTGATTCTGTATTGAAGTTAGCGGAGCTCGAACTAAAACCACATCTGCCGAGCTTCGAAGCAGGCCATGCAATATCGTCCCAGCATAAACGAGTTCTTCTCGACCCGGTCCTACAGGATTGGTTCCCAGCAGCCCATGATAAATAGTTCAAGAGGAATTCATATCACATGGTGCACAATCGAGTCCATGTATAAGACGCCAATAGGAGGGCCTCTAATTTTTCGGGTCCTCTTCAATAGAATACTGAGTGAGTACTTACCTAACGGCTTGTTTGGTTAGGGAACTGGTTGTTTTGTGGGAATCGTCGTCGGTGACTGTGTCAATGTGCATAAAGTAAACGCGTGCTGAGTTTTGGAGACGCGATCCCAACCCTCCATTGAGTGCTTGCATAAGTGATGAATCTAGTGGAAAGGGGGACGTGCACGTATCTGGTTATTTTAGACCCGACAGACTAAGAGATAGGGAACTGTCGACCCGCTGGCCGCTGCGAAAGACCCCTGAAAGATCGCCGGCTGACAGCCTGGAACCAATGATTACGTAGCTCCAGCCTTTCGTGAATCGTAGCTGATTGAGCAAGGGCAACGACTCCATCGCCAACACGAGCCACGAAGCCGCAAATTGGGAATGAAACCAAGGGGCTATGTGTAAGGAGCTATGACGGTCGCATTGCAAGCGCCATGAGTCCAATGAATTCCCGAACGACCTCCTTTTCTGTCTCGCGCCCGCAATCCATCCGTCGACCGAGTCTGAGCTCGAGGTTATCGTTCGCAGTCTCGACAGCCGAACGGGGCGGGGGCGGCGCTGATGCGCCGGCAGTGCAGCAGATCGAGGAGGAGATTGCCGAGATCAAGCGATACGAGGATTTCACGACGATAGACTGGGTACAGGATGCGGCGCGAGAACAACTGCGACGGAAAGCACGGCGGAGGAAGACGGCCGGCCTGTTTGATAACGGCAAGGTGACCTGGCGATACAAGTTATGGGAGTCGTACGACGCTGCGCAGGGGTGGATTGTTGTGACGCTAGTCGGTGCTGCGATTGGCATGATCGCCTCGTTCCTCAACATCATCACCGAGTGGCTCTCGGATATCAAGCTTGGATACTGCACGACCGCCTTCTACCTCAACGAAAGCTTCTGCTGCTGGGGCGAGGACAATGGGTGTGAGGACTGGCACCGATGGACCAACTTCGAGCCGGCCAACTACATCCTGTACATCGTGTTCGCGACCGTCTTCGCCTTCACTGCAGCCACGCTGGTCAAATCTTTTGCGCCATACGCAGCCGGTTCGGGAATTTCCGAAATCAAATGCATCATCGCAGGATTCGTTATGAAGGGATTCCTGGGATTTTGGACTCTGCTCATCAAATCCATTGCTTTGCCCCTGGCCATTGCCTCTGGCTTGTCCGTCGGAAAGGAGGGCCCCAGTGTCCACTATGCCGTCTGCACTGGTAACGTCATCTCTCGAATGTTTGAGAAGTACAAGAGCAACGCGTCAAAGACCCGAGAGATCCTCAGCGCTTGTGCAGCTGCGGGCGTGGGTGTGGCTTTTGGCAGTCCAATTGGAGGTGTGCTCTTTTCCCTCGAAGAAATGTCGAGCTATTTCCCGCTGAAGACCATGTGGCGGAGCTATTTCTGTGCTCTGGTTGCCACGGCAGTCTTGGCAGCAATGAACCCCTTCCGGACCGGACAACTCGTCATGTTCCAAGTCAAGTACGACAGATCATGGCACTTCTTTGAAGTGGTTTTCTATATCATTCTAGGAATATTCGGGGGGCTCTATGGAGCTTTCGTTATGAAGTGGAACCTACGGGCTCAGGCGTTCCGGAAAAAGTACTTGACCAAGTATGCTGTTCTTGAGGCGACACTCTTGGCTGCCGGAACAGCCATCATTTGCTATCCGAATGTCTTCCTTCGAATTGACATGACCGAGAGCATGGAAATTCTTTTCCTTGAGTGTGAAGGCGCTGAGGACTATCAAGGCCTCTGTGATTCAGACAAACGATGGGGCAACATTCTGTCTCTTACGCTTGCCACCTTGATCAGGATATTCCTGGTCATCATCTCCTATGGCTGTAAAGTGCCAGCCGGTATTTTCGTCCCGTCCATGGCCATTGGTGCATCATTTGGACGAACCATTGGCATTATCGTTCAAAGCCTGTATGACGCATTCCCCGATAGCTCCTTCTTTTCAGCCTGCCAGCCTGATGTACCATGTATTACGCCCGGGACGTACGCTTTCCTCGGTGCAGCAGCTGCGCTGTCCGGAATCATGCATATTACGGTCTCCGTCGTCGTCATCATGTTCGAGCTTACCGGTGCTTTGACCTACATTTTACCTACCATGATCGTTGTGGGCGTCACCAAAGCTGTCTCGGAACTCTTTGGAAAAGGCGGCATCGCAGACCGCATGATCTGGTTCAGCGGCTTTCCATTCCTAGACAACAAGGAAGAACACAACTTTGGTGTGCCGGCACAAGCTGTAATGAAGACGGATGTCGTTGCCATCCCAGCTAATGGCATGACGCTGCAGTCCGTGGAAGACCTGCTTAGCCAGCCAAAGTACCAGGGGTTCCCGATTGTGCAGGATCTGGACTCCAATACACTGCTGGGCTATATCGGGAGGACCGAACTTCGATATGCCATAGACAGACTTCGACGCGAACGTGGAAGCATGATCAATGCCCAGGCCAAGTGCGCGTTCTCGCCACCAGCACCATCACTAAGCAGTATCACACCCATCACACCGACAGTCACGATCAGCAATGCGGATTTTAGCATGAGCTCCACGTCGATTGACTTCAGTCGGTACGTCGATGCTACCCCGGTCACCGTCCACCCACGCCTGCCTCTGGAGACAGTCATGGAGTTGTTTCGGAAGATTGGGCCGAGGGTGATTCTTATTGAGCACCATGGCCGCTTGACGGGTCTGGTCACTGTCAAGGACTGTTTGAAGTACCAGTTCCAGGCTGAAGCTGCTGAGAATCCCAGAGAGGACCACGACATCCAAAGAGGCCACGAGAGGTTATGGGGTTGGATAAAAACGACGGCCGGCTGGGTTTCGGGCAAAGTCGAGACTATAAGTGGAGGTCGGATACAACTGGGCAACACCACGGGGCCTGCAACCACTGGGCGGGGAAGAATCATGGATGGAGATGAAGACCTCGCCGACCTAGCAGACGACGACGGGGTCGAGTTAGAGGACAGGTAGATGAGTTGTCACTGACATAAAATACACTAGATGCCATTGCATTTGCGACTCTCATTGTGTTCTGATACTGGGTGAAATACAACTTGATGGAAAATCAGACCACCATCATATGTGGGAGGGGCGGGAAAGAGCCAAAGTACCAGCCTTTCTTTGCCTCTTTTGTATTTTGACTTCCTGCTCTGCACGTTTCTTCCTGCCTTCTGGACAGGCGGTGATGGCAACTTTCCCATCTGTTGGTAGAGACGAAGGTACATGAAAGTGGCGAAGCCACATACTTGACAACATTACCACCGTTCATTGCTATACCGGCATTCGAAAGCTACGTGGGCGTCTGGACTTGCTACGTCAGGTATTTGACCTGTCTCAGAACATGAGACAGTGAAATACCAGACCAATTACCGAATATCGTATGAAGCGAGCATATGATAGTTTTGAATAGGTTGAACATTGCGACGGGCTTTTCCTTGTTTTCATGCAATTTCGCATCCAGATGTTGCTGATGGGTTTGAGATAGAAACGAGTATGGACAGAGGAATCCTGCAGAGAGTGGATAAAAGAACGAGGTAAGGGAGCAAGGAAGAAGAAGAAGAAAAAAAAAAAAAAAAAAAGCATATCACCATTGGCCATAAACGAGAACAGCGAATGAATGACTCATGACTTGACTACTTCTACAGTTGGTATTGGCATTTCATATATACTGGTTACTCCACAATCTAAATTACAATATGGGCCCGACACCATCTCTACTGCTGCCAGCAGCCTTTGTGCATGGCGCAAGTGACACCCATAGCCAATGGGTATGTATCCATAAACGTATCATTCAAAACTCAAGAGGCCTTGATTTGAGTGATCCCGTCTGCAGCTGTATCGACGACCTGGAATCCATCTGCATTACCAGCGCCCGTAGCAGCACGATCATAAGCCTCGTCGCTTCTATCCATGAGAACATCGAGATCTTCATCGTTGAAGATCCGATCACTACCTGAGTGCTTGTATACTTCGCCATCCTTCAGAAGTAGTGACATGAGCGTTTCCTTGTCCAGCTCTTCGTGCGGATCGAGCTTCTGACCCATGGTCTTGAAGCCGCCCTTCTTGATGACAAGCTTTTCGAGGCGCCTCTTGGCGTCTGCACTTAAGAGCAGCTCTTCTTCAACAGTGCCCTTGGTCGCCAATCGGTAAACGACAACAGGACGGGTTTGGCCAATGCGATGACATCGATCCTGAGCTTGCAGGTCTTGTTGGGGGTTCCAGTCACTATCAAATAGGATGACAGTATCGGCAGCAGCTAGATTGATACCCTGACCACCAGCTCTTGTCGATAGTAGGAAGATCTTGAATTCTGGATCCTCATTGAAACTCCTGATCTCTTCGCGTCGGTCTGCTTGTGCCACACTACCGTCAATGCGGCATACGTTCCACTTGCGCAAGTCGGCACAGTAATCATGCAAGATATCTAGTTGCGTCTTGAACTGCGAGAATATCAAGACTTTGTGGCCACGATTGAAAAGCTCAGGCAGCAGCCGATCTAGCAGGAGCATCTTGCCAGCAGAGGTGACTATACTCTCGTCGACCGCCAAGCTGTCGTCGAAAGTCCAGGGGTTGTAAAAATTATGGGGACTGTTGCAAACAAGCCGCAACTGCATGAGTGGATTGCCAAGTTTTTTCTCCTTTATTTGCATTTCTACACCTTGTCAGTAATACTCGTTCAACTTCACGAGGGACAACTTACTGGCAAGCTCCAGAGTAGCTGCGTGCACTGCTTCATCCTCGTCTTGAATCTCTCCGTCACTGTCTTCGTTCTGAGCAGCCTCCATCTCGGCCAGTAGTTTTGCCTCAAACGCATCATCGTCCAATTTGTCGTCGTCTGATTCGTCGGAAACGTTGTAGGTCGTAACGTTCTTCTTTGGTCGACCACGGCCTCTTCTAGCGCTGGCAGGGGTAGATTGCCGACTCGATTTGGCACTCTTCGGCTGGGGTGATTCTGCGGTCGAAGCACCCTTCCTCTTACTGCCGGCTCCATTGGGGGTGCAACCAGCCACGCTCTTCCGAGGTCGTCCACGACCCCTTTTGACTGTCGACGAAGCATCACTAGGCGCGGCCGAAGCAGCCTCTGATACCGCAACACTGCCGGCACGTGAAGTACGTCGACTAGTCCGCGTCGAGTTGAGCGGTGAACTCGTGGCCCCCGTTAGCCGCTCGACTACCTTGTTCTCTAGATAGGACCGTGTGTCGGTGCCTCGATCACTAATAACATTATACAGATCCGTCTGCTCCTTAGTCATTGGCGCGTATAGGACATATTCCCGCTTTCTGGGGAGGTAGTTGGCCACGTCGGCCTTGATACGGCGCAAGAGAAGTGGCTGCAAGACCTTGTGGATTTTCTTCACCAGCTCCTGGTTAGACTGATCTTTGATGAACTGTTCTGTACCTTCCTCGTCTGCAAGGTCAGCAAAGTCAAACCAGACCTCAAAAGCCTCCCAGTCCAAGAAAGTCTCGGGCATGAGGAAATGGAGCAGCGACCATAGTTCTTTCAAGTTATTCTGCAGAGGCGTTCCAGTGATGAGAAAGCGAGATGCAGACTTGAACTGTTGCAATTCTCTGAAGAGTTTTGCGTCTGCATTTTTCAGCCGGTGGCCTTCGTCCTGACTGCTTATTAGCTTACATCACCAATTGCCATATCACACTGCTTACGACTATAATGCAGGCCCAATCAATCTTGGAGAGGGAGGCATGGTCTCTCAAGACCATTTCATAGCTAGTGCAGACCACAGGGAACCCTGCCAGGGCGCTGCCCCCCGAGGCCGTCCTCTTGTAATGCTTGAATACCTTGTTCTTGAAGATCGCCTGGCGTTCTTCAGGCTTGCCGTGATATAATGCAAAGGGAATTTTGGGCGTCCATTTCTGGAACTCGTCTTGCCAGTTCGACAAGGTGCTGAGAGGTGCAATTATCAAATGAGGGCCATAGTAGGATTCCTGCTCGCGGAGTAGAGCGACCAACGAAATGGTCTGTATTGTCTTGCCTGACGGGGGTTAACTCGTACCATAACACTTGAATCCACAAACTTACCAAGACCCATCTCATCAGCTAGGATACCACTCATGCCCTGTAACATGATTTCGTACATCCAGGTCAACCCCTCGAGCTGGTAATCGCGCATGGTACCGCCACTCATGATTTGTGGCTGCGCCTTCAACTCAACGCCCGCGTCTGCAAGGGCTTGGTTATCAAAGTCTCGCCCAACACGCCCCAGGGCTTTGGTCTTCTGTGTCAAGATGTCACCGAAAATCGAGCTTTTTCGAAGCAGGTCATCGAGCTCTTTCGCCTTGGCAGCACGTTCCTGGGGACTCAATTCGGGCTTCTTGCGACGATTGCGCGCTTGGGCGAGCCGTTTTGCCTCCGCTCTTGTGTTCTCTGCTCGGGCTCTCTTCTCCTCATTGAGCATGTGATCATTTGCGAAATTTGATGTGGCGGTCATCTTGGCGTGATCGGATTCATCAGACGCTGAGGGTGACGAAGTCGCACTTGATGCGGCTCGTGAGGGAGCCCGTGAACGAGAAGAGTGCAGCTCCGACGACGTATCGGAGCTCATTGCGTTTAAGAGTGAAATTCAATAGTACTACAAGGGACATAAGCTAGCAGTAAAATAACCAAAACAAGAAGACATTCGTTGTTTACTTGGACGGGAAAGCGTGCGCTTCTTCACTTCCAGAAATGACATCGATGATTTCACTGGCGCGATGCACATGCCCTAGCGCGTTGGTGAAATCGAGCGGAACGCGAAACGGCAGCGATGTCACGCGTTAAGTGAATTGAGTGATCACTGGTTGCGGCTGCTGCCTGTCCGAACCCAGCTCCCCACTAGCCCCACTGAAAGAGTTCTGCGGCTTCCGGAATTTCTCTCGGCCCAAAACGTTTGCCAGAGGGGCTCATTCCTGCTGACTCATCTGGTATCTCCATCGCCGTTCTTATCCGAACACTATTTAAACAGCCAACCCTTTCCTCCGCAAACATCGCCGCCGCCAGGACAGACTCGTCGCAGGACCTCGAGCAACTCAGATCACGATGGCCTCTGCTCCGCAGAACTTCTACGAGCTGTACCGCCGAAGCAGGTACAGCTCCGTCCTCTGCCTTGCTACCACATTTGCTCTCCAGTGGCTAACTCTAGCGTGTGTGATTACAGTGTAGGCACCGCTTTGACGGACACGCTCGATGACCTGATCCAGGATCATCGCATCGACCCGCAGCTCGCCATGAAAATCCTGGCGAACTTCGACCGCGCCATCACAGAGGTACTGCAGGAGAAGGTTCGCTCACGATTGACGTTCAAGGTAAATACAGACATACATATCTACCCTTTTGGTTGCTCCTGCCACTCAGGCAGCCACGCATCGGTTGGAGAAATGACTAACGAGACTCCGTCTTGCAGGGCAGTCTAGACACGTATCGATTCTGTGATGAAGTTTGGACCTTTCAGCTGAAGAATGTGACGTTCAAGATGGATAACGGCCAATCCAACGTGCAAGCCGACAAGGTCAAGATTGTTTCCTGCACTGCTAAGCCCCAGGGAACCACTTAGGAAGGGAACGATGGGCAACGAGGCAACTCTAGCAAAAAAGCTTCACGAAAGTAGCAGCCACTCTCTGGCGTGTATTAGGATGCACATGGAAATTGCATATGACGGCGTTCAGGTAGGGAACGGGACAGGATGATATGATTTATGGACGAGGCAGAGTTCTCAGAATGACAGCAGCCTCAAGATTGGTTTCCCTCGAGTCACAGTTCTGGGATATAGTAGCGGATGGATAGGCCTTGAGCATCAATAAACAGCCCTGATAATTTGTTCCCCAGCAAAGTTCAGGGTGCGCCGCGCTCGTTCATCTTTCAGGTTAACAGGATACATGAGTGCTGTCGGAATTCGACGAGACTGTGAACGTGTCTGTAAATATCCCTAACAATTCCAGTAGATGATCACTGGCTCAAAAATTGGAGATGTTTCATCGGATTACACAGAAACATAAAACAGCCTTCATGGTATATACAACTTGGATGGCTATTGCACTACTTCCTTCGGTATTGCGGGACGTGTTACACAAGCCCCAAGTATCACCTGCCCTTGGTTGTAGGCTCTTCTGCAGATGAGGAGTGGACGTTGTGCCGAATGTTCGGTCAGCTAAGGTCCGTAGAACAGTCACCGACATCTTTAGTGCAAGCCTCGGATGCATCTGGCATGTGGCATTTCAGTAACAGCGGGGCACGGTATTGGTAATGTATGCAGGAACGGCAGACACCACATTTGGACCCTCCAATCGTCACTCGACTTCGGATCACCTGGGTCATTTGATTCTCCCAGCGAGAAAGGCACCCTTTCCCAAGTAGATGCAACCCCATGACACGCCTGGCATCCTACCACGTCGACTAAGCGAGTCATTCCGCCGTTGTCTTCAGGGCCTTCGGGGAATTCTGTAGCGACTCAGCGCCTGGGATCCTCACTGCACCCCACTGTTCTCCGCCAAGGTTGGGACACGCGTTATGTACCTAGAACTTCAGGCCGTCATCCCAAGCCAGCCAATATGCCCCCCAGAATACACGAGCAAGCTGGCCCCAGAATCATCCGCCCTCGCCGCTGAAATACAGGATCCGGGTGTCCACCATGCCCCGTAACAAGAAAGAGACTCAGCCTTCGCCGGCCGCAGCTCCGAAGGCATCTTCACCTCCTACAACTTCTTCCGCCGCCCCTGCTTTGGCTCAAACCTTGCGGAGACGCCCGCAAGCTGTTCCACCGACGGACGCCTCTCAGGAGAAGATGGTCGACGATGAGACTCGCTCCAACGTGAGCGCAACAGATGAAGAGAGTGCGACTACGACCATTCCCGCCTCCTGGAGTAATCGGAATCAGTGGATTGTGCTTGCGATCGCAAGTGGTGCTTGTGCGGCTTTCAATGGAGTATTCGCCAAATTGTTAGTCTCCCTCTCCTCTTGAGTTGTGGCATTGTTCTCCTCCCTGCGCCAGTCCTCCCATTGCATCTGATCCAGTGGTGAGACAAAGCCATTGAATCATTATACCTACTCGTCTTGTGCCAGCACGCCTGTTCTCATCAACATGGCCAACTACCGGAAGATCATACGCGACACGTTGGGGTCCTCCCCAGCGCGGCGATCGTACAGATTGAGATGAATTATCTCCACGTATTTACGTGTAACAACGAAGCTAATTGGATGCGCAGAACCACCAATGACCTGACCTCGAATATATCACAAAGCTTTGCCAAAGCCTTCGGCCTAACAGCCATTGAAAACATCATTGAGCTGATCGTTCGTTGCGTAAGTCAGTCAGAGCCCTTCTTATCTAGAGTGTCGAACTTTGTTCGGGCTAGTCGCGATTTTGGATCTGAAGCTATTCCAACGTCTGCGGGATAGCCCGCGTTAGTGCCATCTCACTCCACGTGCAATTCCCTTCTAGGTCTCATTTTCTTCCGCTGTTGGACCTCACTGTAACCTGTAGACTAACTTGTATATGATCATAGGCGTTTTTCGGCCTCAACTTAGTCTTCAATGGTGTGGTAAGTCTTCTGATTGGTCCCTCCTGCAAGCCACACAGCATCGGCCCTGAGATCTATCCGAGCCTTCCGAAGATGCCGCATACAGTCCCTTGAACTTTGCATCACCCCTTTGCTCGGCATTTTTTGCCCGTTTACTACCCATCGCCCAGGATTGCATTTTCTGACATTTCTCAGATGTGGACTTTGTTCACCAAGGCCCTTGCTCGGGGAAGTTCTACGACACAAGTATCTATCATGAATACATCAACAAACTTCATGATCACTGCTATATTGGGATTCATCATTTTCTCGGAGTCATTGCCGCCACTTTGGTGGCTAGGTGCAGCCATGCTGGTGGCAGGAAACGTCATCATTGGTCGCAAAGTAGAGACTCACCCTCCAGAAGAGGAGGATGCTATTTCAGTGGCCGAATCAAGCCTTAGTGTCCCGTCATTTGGCACAGTGCCCCAGGTCGAAGGAATCTTACCGGTAGAAAAAGACGACGAGGACGAGGATGTAGCTTTGCTTGGAGACCTAGATGACTCGCATGACAGGTGATCGTCAATATGGATGTCGAGCTGGAGTTTAGTATTATATAGACGAATACCCCTACAACATAGATTATAGGAATAGCAAGATGTTTTATCAACATCATGGCCTGAAGATGATCATCACAACACCTTTCACCGTGCAACACAATTTCCCAACTACGTTATAGCTTAAGTTGTCCTGATGGATCAGTGTACGCCAACACGAAACATCGTCACCCGGCCGACTCTTTTTTTTTTTTTTTTTTTTTTTTTTTGTCCTCTCCAGTAATGTAGTCTGGACGTTAACTACCATAATATCATATTAGTACATCCAACTTCTGTTTTGCTTATCGAAAGTCTCCTCATTGTTATTCCACAATGAATTACGAAACTAAGACCTTAGATGTCAAGGACGAGAAGACAATGCCACCGCATTCAGCACATCCTAGTATATTAGCTTTCTATTTTCAAGTCAATATACTGAGCTTGGCATCAATAGCGCACTCGATACAGGCTATCGCTGTCAAGATAAACGTTTCCACAATAAACACTAATACCGCGATCAATATTTGGGCACACGACAAAGGATAAACCGCGTACACTGCCGACAATGCAACTCCCTCATGTCTTAGGAAAACTCCGTGTCCACTTGCAGCCCAAATTATCATGCCAGATATTGATCGAAGAGTCCAGATTCCTAGTCCCGCTGTTTCTCTGGAGTCTCGGAATCCGGCTCGCTCTCGAAGGATACTGGCGGAACGACGCACCGTTCCCTCAGGTCGTACCATTTTCTGAGGATAGAGTGGTGGTCACAGCAGCCAGCGTCGAGCAATGGAGAGACTTGATAACGCCCGATCATCGCGCGGTCTACCACTCGCGGTTTCGGATCACCGCGGATGGAGAACGGATTCCGCTGCGTGTGATTCGTCCGGAGATGTATGAGTTAGGGTGGGAGGGGAGATAACCAGCGGCGACACAATGTATCTATCATCAGCCGACCCTTAGTAAGTCGTGTACGTTCAACCAAACAAGTGGTATTTATCTGAATCCGGTTGGTAGCGATAGAACTACATATAGGTTATATAGTACCGGGTGTAATGCAAGTAATCGGTCAATATGAGTTGCACATTATATTTGATGGCTTTGGCTCGGCTGCTCATTGTGCTACTTGGGCAGAATAGCTTTGGTATTCCCAAATTTCCTGAACTCCGCTCAAACTCCATGCTTCCCGCCGTTTTAAGGTGAAGAGCCGTTTAATCCGGGACGGGCAGGACTCGCCGACGTCAAGAAGGCCGGGGTTCTTCCTACTCAAATCCCATGTCCTCGTCGTCCTCGTCAGCGTCTTCGTCCCCGGCGCCTCTCTCTTCCTCTTCTCTCCTCGTAGCCTCGACACTGGCGCCAAGCTTCCGCACTCCATCCACCACGCCTTGGACGAACCCCCTGCTCTCCGCCAATTCCATCGCTCCCACTCCCCTGAGACCGACCACACCGCCTCCGCCCTCGAGCTGCGTCGTGCTTCCCCTCATCTTCGCGGCCCTGACCTCCTGCAAATCCCGCAGCAGCGTCCGCACCTCGGCAGCACTCGGTATGTCGTCCGCCGCGTGCGCCAGCAGCGTCTCGGCCAGCTCGAGCCAGTGGTACGGCAGGTATCCGGCGGGGGCGTCCACGGTGCACGAGGGCAAGAAGGGCGGCGAGAGGACGAGGTCCCCGGGCTTGGGCTCCGCATAGGACCGCGCCATGCCCCGGCCGTCGGACCGCATTACGGGGGGCGGCGGCGGGGAGAAGGCCTCCGGGTCCACATTGGTCTCGTGGTGGATAACCTCGGCCAGCGAGGCGGCGTGCAGCCAGGCCGGGGCCACGATGTTTGCGCGCTTCTGCTTCTTCAGCAGCAGGGCCAGCCACAGGGGCAGCTGTGCTCTGTGAGGTGGCCGCAGCGCCAGTGTCGCGCCCTGGGCCGTTAGCGAGCGTGCAGGCGGGATGGCGGGGTTGCTAAAGGATTTACACTCAGGAGCGGTATGGATTCGAGTCTTTGTCGTGGCACTATGGTGACCAGTTCCATTTCGCAGAGGAAGGCGACCTCTGTCGGCACGAGGCCAGGCGGTAAGGGGAGCGCCATTCTGAAATTGATTGCTGAGGCTCGTCGGTTTGTAGCCAGAAATATCAGAGGACGCGCCTGGGTACGCGACTCTAGTTAAGGTGGGATGAGCTGCATAGTGGGGGATTTGGCTGTGGCTGTGCAGGGTGCTCTCTATGGAGTTGTGGCGTTTTGATGACCGCTTTCTTCGAAGCTCTTATTTACAAAAATCTAATCTTTATAGAATTGTTTTTGTATTGAACTCGAGTAGAGTATTGTGTTAGAGGGGGTAATGCTCAATAGTCCCTCTGCCCGTACACATTAGTTACACTATAGCATTCCAGAAATTTGAAGAATTCACTTATAATGATGCGCACTAGCATTCTGTACAATCAACAGATTAGTTGACCAAGTCGGTATGTATACCTAGTTAATCACTAAATTTATGGTGTAACTACTAGGAATAGCGTTTGGGATGTTCAAGAGTGACAACTGGAATACTCGGGGATAACAGTTGAAATAATTTTAGATGGCGCCTAGGAGTTAGGAGTATCACTTGGAATCCTCTAACCTAAGATAGTGCTCGGAACAATTTGGTATGCTCAGATGAACAGTCTCGAATTCATGTTATGACATCATATCAGTATACCAGTACCCAACATTAATCCAATGCTGTGATGAACTAGAGGTGTACAGCGCCTAGCTGGCGATCGCAAGCATTATAACACACGCATCACATCCCCCAATGGCCCATGAAATTTGGTCATGATTCAATTATTATTTCATCCATATCGTCAACATCGCATTCCATTACATGAAGCCCATCTCTTTTTATGTGAAGATACGGGCGCTTCCAATAGCGCTGGGAGAGTTGAATCGGAGACCGATGTCCAAAGCTGCGATGGCCTTGATCTCCTCGTCGGTAAGATCGAACGAGGTAGACTCCAGGTTCTGCTTGAGCCTGTCGACGCTGTTGGACTTGGGGATAACGATGATGTTTCGTTGTGTGCACCATCTGAGGAGAACCTGACCGGGGGTCACACCGTGCTTCTCGGCCGCAGCCTTTACAGGGTCCACCTCGAAGAGAGGCTTGACCTCCTTGGCCTTGGCGTTGTTTAGCTCAATGAAGGATGCCGGGCCGAAGGTAGAGTAGCCAGTGACGGCGATGTTGTTCTCTTGCGCCATGTCGATGAGCTCAGGCTGGGTGAGGTAGGGGTGGTGCTCGATCTGGAGGACGGCCGGGGGGATCTTGGCGTACGACAGAAGATCGTAGATGAGCTGGGTGTGGAAGTTGGAGATACCAATGGATTTGAAAAGGCCGCTGGGGTTCTCGGGTGTCTTGACCAGGTCCTCCAGAGCCTTCCAGGTCTCGGAAATGGGGACTTTGGCAAGAGGCGTAGGCTTGGTCTGCTCCTTGTCGGTCCAGAAGCAAGGCCACCGGAGCTCCTCGAAGGGGATGAATTCCAGGGCGATGGGGAAGTGGATCAGGAAAAGATCGAGGTACTCGAGGCCCCAAGCCTCAACCTCGAGCTTGGCCATCTGGTGGGCATGCTCGCGCTTGTGGTAGTTGTTCCACAGCTTGGAGGTGATGAAGAGGTCCTCTCGCTTGACCAGGCCCTCATCGATGGCGCGTCGGATACCCTGACCGGCCTCGGCGCTGTTGGTGTAGTCCCAAGCACCATCGAAGTGACGGTATCCGAGCTTGATGGCGTTGTAGACGGTTTCGGCACAGGACTCGCGGGGGACCTTCCAGATACCAAAGCCGACAAGCGGCATGTCCTATTACGTGTGAGAAGTTTGGTTAGGGGTTGGGGCTCATGAGATCTCGCAACTTACATGGCCGGAGGAGAGCTTGATAGAGGGAACCATTTTGAACAGAGTTATTGGTGTTGTAGAGTGTGAGGAAGAGCAAGGTGACTGGAGCTTTGCAAGCAGTGGCTTCGACTGAAGAATAAGAAAAGAACATAAAAAATATTTTGGCTCCAAGGTCGCAAGTAAATATTTCCCACCAACAACAAGTCGCGCCCCGCGCTGGACTCACGAGCTATTGCCTTCCATGCCCCTCATGGCGTTGGCTCCATGACCCCACTACACAACCTCCCTTGGCGGGGTATAGCGACCGAGAGTGGCCTCTGAATGGAGCGCTTAGGTCTTCTCGAGCGGATAGGATGCAATACTTGGTAACAATATGCCAATTTCACCTCGTCTTTCTCCTGTTCTGTTCTGAAACTTTCTCTCTCGCGCACGTAGAATGTGACGCACAACTCGAGATACTACTCAGGCAGATATAGAGTCAATAGTCTTGATCAATGGCCATGGCGCCGTACCACGAAATGGCATCGTGGAGGCGAATAGACATTGTATTCGGATCTCGCCGGAATGGGCAGTTTGTACCGCTCCACCACCCCTCTTTTCTGGGGCTCCAAGTAGAAGAGCTTAATCCTTCCTGATGCGTTGATGGTAGCGGACTATCACGATCTATCAGTTTGACCTCCAGTAGAAGCCAGACTAGGTGCCACTAATGAAAGTGAAGGCACCCAGCCAGTGCTTTTCCTCAGCCAAATACCAGAACATCATATCCGACCTCCCCTAGGAACAGATACAATGCACTGAGCGGACCACTTACACTACACTACTTGGCTCTGGTGACTTGTGGCTAGGATGAATTTGTATACGTAGCTTGCTAGCTAGCTCTGAGTTTCAACTCTTGTAAGCGCTCCTGTGAGAGTGGGCGTATCAAGCTTATAGCGCATATCCATAGGCGACAAGCGCTCATATGTGAATTTGCCTTGCTGGTGAAGTAAATAATGTCTCATGCTCGGTTGGGTTGAACCCACCAACGCCTCGGTTGAACTGCAGCTCTTCGGTTTGCAATTCACTCATTGCAGATTGAACGGCCGCCGTGGACCTGCAGAGGTACGCACCGTCTCAAATTAATGACCTTACGACGGGATTGGTTCTCGCTAATCTCGAATCTGGCCCGGCCCTGTCTTTGCCTAATCTGCTGCTTGCCCACGGGGAAACCTCGATGCTTGGCAAATCCACGGAATTGCCAGGATGAGTAGGCCAAGATTCAGCCTCCGGGGACCGCGCCGTCTAAGCGATCCTTTCAATCTATTCACAACCATCTCGTCAAAAGTCACACTTGCCCGCGTCTTGCGCCATTCTTGGGACAAGGCCAAATTCATGGTAGTGTCACCTCAAAAGGTGAGATCAGAAGAAATTGAATACTTGGCTACCACCCAACATTGCCCTTGGATATGGTTTCCCGTGAGAGACCCATGCGGCTCAATTGTTCGATAGCAGCCGCTTAATCAAATTATCAAAATGAGCTTCTTCCGTTTCCTAACTGAGCGGTGATTCTGCTTCCGGAGACCAAGCGATATGGTTGGTGGCAACGAATTCGAGACAACTTAAAAGGAAAGACACAGCGCTCACCTGCGTGAATATGGCGTTGCTCTCAGTGCCCGACGTCTGCGTTGAAGAATCATACAGTAGCACGGCTTCTCGTTCGAGTTAAGATCAAAGCTGTCCACCAAGATGCGTCCTAGCACCTTGCTCACGCTGTGCGCAGCAGCTACAGTCTCTGCGGCGCCTCAATGGTCTCGGCCATTCTTCTCAAACAGCACAGATGTGAATCCATTCCTCGACAAGAAGCTCTTCGCGAATCCGACATGGGCAGCCAAGCTTGAGCAAACCTACAACGCCTTCATTGATCAGGGCGACGAAACGAATGCAAACAAGGTCCGCGTCATCCAAGGTGAGAATTTCAGTTGTTTTCTACCCTTGATAGCCTGTTTCGAGAGTGCAATTCCCGAATGTGGTATTGCTCTTGAGATAGCTCTGAACTCCCGGTGATATACCAAGCATACCTGAAGGATAAATGGCTAATACGAATGTCGAATAAGATGTTGGAACATTCGTATGGATAACAGATCGAGCCGGTCTAACTAACATCGACTCTGCAATCGCTTCTGCGCGCGAGGCCAAGAAGTCGTCCGGGGTCGATCAAATCGTGGGCCTGGTCCTCTACAACCTCCCAGACCGCGACTGCAGCGCTGGTGAAAGTGCCGGAGAGCTGAGCAGTGCCAACAACGGCTTAGAAATCTACAAGAATGAGTTCATCAAGCCCTACGCTGAAAAGGTCAGCGCCGCAAAGGATCTGACTTTTGCTATCGTCTTGGAGCCTGATTCTCTCGCCAATCTCGTCACAAACATGGCCGTTGAGTTCTGCGCCAATGCCTCGGACACATACAAGGAGGGAATTGCATATGCCATCTCGAGCTTGCAATACGAGAACGTCAATCTGTACATTGACGCCGCCCACGGAGGCTGGCTAGGCTGGGACGACAATCTCGAGCCTGGTAAGCAGACCATATGACCATCTATGAGTTGCGGGTGAGTGCTAACAATAGAGCGACAGCTGCCAAGATATTCGCAGAAGTGGTTCAGAAGTCCGGTAACAGCACCAAGGTCCGAGGCTTCTCGACCAACGTGTCGAACTACAACCCGTTCATCGCCAACCCCAGGGAGAACTACACGGAGTGGAGCAACTCGTACGACGAGTCGCACTATGCTTCGTCTCTTGCACCTCATCTCGAAGCTCAAGGCCTCCCTACGCGCTTCATCATCGACCAGGGCCGTGTTGCGCAGTATGGCGCTAGGGCAGACTGGGGCGAATGGTGCAATGTCGCTCCAAGTGGCTTCGGAGCCAAGCCTGGATCGCCTACGAACAATACTTTGGTAGACAGTCTGGTTTGGGTCAAGCCTGGCGGCGAGAGTGACGGAGAATGTGGCCTCACTGGGGCTCCTAAAGCCGGTGCTTGGTTCGACGATTACGTACAGCAATTGGTCAAGAACGCAGATTCGTCTGTCTTCTTGAAGTGAGCGATTGGCCGTGCTGTCTCTGATTATCTTTATTTGTAATTTGCCTTCAACCTGCTCCTAAATTTGATCTATTGTTGTAGGACGTTATCCTCTTACTAATTGACGGTACACAAGTGTTGTTATTTTGATAACTTATGCTCAGGGGAGTGGAGGCAATTTTAGGTAGCTTCTGCACCCTATTCCATGTTCCCAGGTCTGGAGCGCTTAGTCCGGTAGATTCACCATGAAGTGCTATATGTTTCTGTGTGACTGTGCAGTGATGACAGCATTTGTGATAGTATAGCCTAAAGTTTACTAGGTAAAGCAACGACTACCACCAATAGAACCCATCGGGTGGTATGCCCGATAGCGCTGGCCCGGTGCTTTACTGTGAACTGGGCCCAAGTGTATGATTTCTCAACCCTTCGAGCAAGTAGCGATTCCTTATCTGTTCTACCAACCTAGAAATAGGCTTACCCAACATATTTGACCACAAATACCAATACACATTTCTGTTTATTGGCTTCAGACGTAAATGAAAGCAGTATTGCTCGTATGTGCAGCCATGAAACCACGAAAGCATCTACGACGTTGAGAGTCAAATTCAGACAGAAGCGAGGTTATTTACTATCGTTCCATCGGCCGGTGGAACTCCTTCTCCGTCGTCAGGTATTTACGTTTAGTATACTGTATGTTCCTAGTTCAAAGAGCAATCCGCAACAACAGATGATCAGCCATTGAACACACGTAGGGTTTGAAAACTACGTCACGGGGACTTCGGTTACCTCGAGCTACGGGCAACAACAATGGCATCCTTACAGCTTACGATATATTACATCTGCACATTGACGACTGGTACTTGGACTCCACCATTCTATTCTGAGGAGGTGATGGTGTCTGTCGCCTGGGAGGGTTGCGTTGACCAGCCGGACGTTTTTCACAATTCCAACTCATAAGAAGAGAGAAAACACCCAACCCCTCGCCCTTGATGACGCGATACAGTGGCTTTATACATGGCTAATGGCGTACTCGCACCTCGGCTAGTTCAAACATCAACGAATCTCAAGGCCGAAACTGTGGGATAGTTCGTCATATCAGTAGAAGGGTATCATACAATTCATAGGAGGGTGACCTCAAGTATCTGAACTTTCATGCACGCAGTGCCTAACATTCTATTCGACCTCAAATAGATGGGTTTTGAGGAACAACCAATCTCTGCTTCATCATGCCCAATTCCGAGCTCTTAGCCCAGGTTCCATCAGCTTTCTGGCGATAACACATGAGTTTGCCCTCGTCTCCAACACTACCCAATATCTGGCCATCATCGTCGAAGCCAACTCTCCACACAGGTGAGCGATGGCTCTCCAGTCTCGACAGCTCACGGCACTCGTGGCGGATCTGTCCCGGTTGTCCGCTGTTTAGCCGCTCACCATGACTTCCCGACTTGTCGATCTCTGCCCTTATGCCCGAATGCGCCTGGGGATGTCCTCTCGAGTGATTGTTATTTGCTGATGAGGCAGGCCTGCTCTCCGTCCGATCCCTGCCGGTGATGTCTGCGACGGACCATGATCTCCCATCGTCCTTATTGTATGGGGTGTCGATGCGGAACACTCTTACATAACCATCCTGGCAAGCTGTGGCAATCATGTCGTAACCTCTAAAGTTACCGGGTGCCCAAGCAACATCGCGAACCAGACCCCTATGTCCAGCGATCTCAATGGCTTGATAGAACTCCCTTGCTCGTGTTGCCGCGCCAAAGGAGCTTGCCACGATGTCTCGCGAACGAAATATTTTGACAGTGTTCATGCCCGCAACGACAAGGCTCAACGTGTCAGTAGGAACCCCCGCTCTCAATGCCTTGTAGCAGGGCTCGGGATTGGGATCAAAGCGGACCTTGAAGCATGTCTCCTCACCACGATTAGGCTTGGCGAGAGCTTGAAAGTCGTCGATTTCAGAGTAGTCAGTAAGATTCTCAGGCTCTTCGCCCTCGTGTACCGAGAGCTTGCCGTCGGCGCACAGAAAAGCGAAGTAGGTGTATCTTGTCTCCTCGTTGTGCTTCATGGAAAAGGAGCGGTAAGGCGACTTGTTCGATCTGCTTTCAAAAGCTGCCCTGGGGTTGTTGTTCTTGGTGCTGAAGCGCCGACCAGGTGCGGCAGTGTCATCTTCAGCCCAGAGCTTGAAGCGGCCCTCTATACCGAGTGAGGCAACAATATTTGGGTAGACGATTGGAGGTAGCCATTGGAGCTAATCAGGGTCAGCTTTGATTGAGCCCATTGGGCGCGCAGAACGCGACTGCGTCCTCAGGAAAACGGTAATAAAGAAAGGGCTTACCTCGAGGATCTCGCCTGGATGCGCTCCCCAAAGATCGGACAGCATCCATATGCCATCCTTTCGTCGATTGAAAATGCGGATTTGGCCGTCGACTGAGCCAGTAGCACAGCGATCGCCATATGCATTGAACGCGATAGCTTGGATAAGATCGCTAGACTTGTGGGCGATCAGGTCGAAGCTCGTGTTGTCGTCCGCCAGAGACGGCACATCATCGATATCGGGAGGCATTGTGGAGGCATTCAAATTACCATCATTCACAGTTCATTGATTGTCACTGTCATGCATAGCAATCAAACACAGGCGTTCTTTGGCGAGGGCCTTGAGCTTAGGCGGCGTGTGGTGGTTCAGGTACATGTTCCTTATTGCATAGCGGGGTCAGGCAGAAGGGCGGCTGCTGGCTACGCTAATCTACGCCTACGCCGGTTCATCCACGGTCCGGGGCCGCCATATGCCTTGCAACTTGCTTGGCGAATTGTTTTCAATTCCATTCATCAACTTCATCCTTTACTGCATGGGAGGTCTGACATCGACTTGAGAATCATTCACCTATGATCGCTTATAGCACGGCCTCCCTCACGCAGTCGAGACAATCGCCTGTTATATCGTATAAGTAGGTGCTTGGGACGTCTCAGGTGCCACCTTACTTTGTGACACTGTGCCCCCGGACTGGCCGAGATCCAGCCATCCATGATGTATTCGTCGTATACCAAATCATATGTATCGAAACATGTTGTTCTTAACGCTGCGTTTCATTGCAACCGGTTTGCCGTCCTCATACTCGACGCCTGATTCTCCGCCGTCTCCAGCCAACCCTGACATCTTCATCTTCATTTCCTCGTCAAGCTCCGCCATGGTCTTGTGGCTGGCAGTCGCCTTTGTCTTATTCGGCTCTTTTGGGGCTGTCGGCGCCTCGTCTTTTGTAGTTTGTTCCTTAGATTGTGACTCCTTGGGTGCTTCTGGCTTGCTGGTTGCAAATCCTCTTGAGAAGGAGGCTGCATTTGCCGAAGAAGCCTTTGGCAAGCTGTGTATGCACTGTTTAGACACTCCTCGTATCATTCTGGCGATGTTTTTGGGAGTCAATCGAGAAGTTAATAGGTGTTATAAGGTGATGTGGTCAGTTAATCGCTACGTGAACGAGATTGCCCTTGATATTGGAATAATTATGACGTCAGGTACCCCTAGCATTCACTTCCGCTCATAATGAAGTCACTGCAATCAATTCTAGCAACATATGCAACGCAGGGGTACTTTCATGTTTACAGCATCTTACAAAATCTGGCCAATGCCCTGACTTTGATTGAATGGTATCCTCTTAGGCCACTTTGTTATACTGCTTATATAAAGCAAGGCATATTGCGAGCAACAAATTATACTCACCATGAGCGCCCCCTTTCTGTTAGTTCCAATCAATTTGACGAAAGTCAAAATAACATGGTTTACCACGGGTGTCATTGGGTGTCAAGGGTGCGGGATTGTCACAATCAAGTCAGCCACGATGTGACCGCCGATAGATTATTTTGCATGCAGTATTCCTCGCCATGCTGCATTAGGTATTGCACCTCCCCGGATTCTCCCAGAATCCTGGGATGACATTTCCTTTCCCATACCATGGTCTCCTCTGGACTGCACAGATGCCCACGATTAATACGGTCCTACCGATACTATGATATCTAGGTAGATAACAATTGGAATGGTACTAGACCACCAGCCGTAGCTTGGTCTAGACCAAAACAAGGGGTACACTGTTTGATCCGGAAATTGGTTTAAAGATAATGAATACTGTCATGTACGGACAACTTGTACTCTGTATTCGGGCGAATTGGTCTTTTCTAGCCCTGCTGTGCTCTCAAATATTTTGGGATTGGATGTCATTAATCGATGCTACTAGAACGTGCAACAAATCTATCTGGAATATCCCCAGATACCTTGAGCGGGAGTTTTCTTTCGTCTGGAATGGAGCCATGGACAAAGAGAACGACTTGAATGGCGAATCAATATACTTCAGCCTTTGTTATATGCGCTGTCCTTTGGGCCGACTCTGAGTTCCTTTAGTTCCATCACCATACGTGGACGACTGTGTCGACAAGTACATTGCAGTGCTAATACACTGACGCTCTCATATCTAATATACCCCATTCAGACTACTTTGACGTCCCAGAGCTGCTAACCGCCGAGGTTGTACAACGCTCTTCTACTCCCACCACGGCAAGCCCTGCCATACAATACTCTGCCCAATATGGACGGTACAGTTAGCGGCAAAATATGGATCCAGCATCTACAGTGGGCAGAAGATTACTTCGTATTCCCTAATTCGAAAAAAGCTCTATCGTCTACAATAGCATTCCGGTTTGTCGGGACGGGCAAGGTCGTCATCGTGCGTAACAAAAGCAACGCCATGTATACCGGTGCAAGCATCCGGGCTTTGCTGATCAGAATAACGGACTCGGAAGAAGTGGACTGCACCGAACAAGAACTCCCGACAGAGTTAGACTTTGGGACATGCATATTGGAATTCTGGGAAGGTGGGTTTCATCGGCTTATGATTCATAGCACCAACTGACGTGGTCTGATCAACACGCAGAGAACGACCTGGACGACGAACGGCCAGAATGGAAAGCAGATAGTCAAGAAATAAAATGCTCATCGAAGTGGTACACCCGGATCCTAGGGTGGTCTGATCACAAAATCAAGGAAGAGTTTGGTCTGCAATCGAGATTAGGTCCGGATATCAACATCGGAATGTTATAGTCGACGTAGTTACCTTACGAGTACGGGATTGTCCAAAATCCTCATTCCTTCAGATGGTATATCGGAATATTAAAGTAAGATACATAACCCAAACGAGGCAACCCTGCATACCGTTCGTGTTGCTGGTCGTCGCAGTCGGTCATGTTCGGATGGACCAGGTGTTAGTTCCATAGGTCCATCAATTCACTGGTCAGTAGATATTCGTCGTGGGCTTGACAAGCTCTCATTATCACAGCGTTTCTCTGTTCATGGGAAACATTAGTCACATTCACAGTGCAATAAGAGAATTTCCCGTATGCTCATGAACAAATCTCATCATTTCAAGTCTATCTATTCTTTATGCCTGATCCAGCACGCCATTCAGGGAAATCTTCATGTATCCGCATTACGTACGCATCATCAAGCATCATGCCAATCCATCACCTGACGGACTGTTTATTTCTCCTCCGTCTCAGGTTGCGGTGCATCGGCGTCGGTCATCGGCTCGTCCTTAGTGGCCTCTGATCCCTTCTTTGCGTCCTCCTCCGCTGGCTTCTTGGAGTCGGCCTCAGCACGCTTGGCAGCTGCATCGGCATCAAGCTTGGCTTGCACAGCGGCACGTTCTTGCTCGATCTTGTCGAAATAACGCTGGGTGATCGGGCCCGCCATAGCACGGATCTCGTCCATCTTTGCGATGTACACAGCCTTGGTGGCATCCTCGCCGTCCTCGTACAACCAGTCCTGCCAAGCGGTTAGCTGCTATTCAAAGCTTACATGTACTTGATAATATCTTACCTCGCTGTCAGTCAGCTTAGCCCGAAGCTTGTCCTTCTCCTCGTCGCTGGCAAGCTCGGCGAGCTGATCGTCAAGCTTGTTGCGCATGTCGTAGATGTATGTCTCGAGTTCGTTCTTCTTCTCCTCGGTATCAGCGACAAGCTTGTCTTCCATCACCATGCTGGACTCCTTCTCGGCAGCAGCATTCTTGGCGGACTCGTCAAGCGAAGTTGTACCAGCGACAATAGGCAGGTCGCCCTTGCGCACCTGCTTCTTAACCTTCCGCGTCTTGGGCTTGTCGTCTTTCTTATCGTCAGTCTCCATGGCGTCCGGGTCTTTCTTATCACCGTCCTTTGCCTCATCCTTGACCTCCTCTTCAACCTCTTGGTCCTCCACGTAGTAACCGCTCTCGACGTTCAGGATACCGTGGATATTGACGCGCGCCTTCAGCTTGCAAATCATGAACTCGGTCTTCGGGTCAGCCTTGACACCCTTTACCGAGAAGCGGCCAATAAAGGGCGACATCTTGCCTGGTAGATCTTCCGGCTTGGCATATCTAGCCTCCAAATCGAAGGCCTGCTTGCGGTAGAAGGTCAAGATCTTGGTCGAAGGCAGGACGTTGCCCTTGTTGAAGACAGTAAGGCTGGTATCCTCGTCGGGAATGTCGACGTCCTTCTCCCACGAGAACTCAATGGGGTAGGTGCAGATATCCTGGACGGCAAAGTCACGGACCTTGAAGACAGGGGAGAGAATAGCACAGCTGAATGCGCAACCTCTGGCGATGGCTTCGTCCTGGTTGAGAGTGAAGGAGAGGGTCTTTCCGAAGAATGCCTGGATTCTCTCCTTCAAGGACGGGACACGTGTGCATCCACCAACCAACTCAATGTAATCAATATCCTCCTTGGTCAGCTTGGCCTCGGCCAGAGCTTGCTCCACAGGAACGGTGGCCCTGCTCAACACCGGCTCGACGAGAGCCTCGAATTCCTGCCGCGTGATCATTCCGCTGACATCGACATCGTTCATGAGCGACTCGATGTTGAGGGGAGCCTGCTGGTTGGCAGACAGAATCTTCTTCAGCTTCTCGACGGCGGCATCAACACGGACCATGGCCTTGGGGTTCGTGGTGATGTCGATCTTGTACTTGCCCTTGAATTCCTTTTGGAAGTGGTTGACCAGGGCCAAGTTGAAGTCACGACCACCAAAATGTCTGTCGCAAGCGGTTGACTTGACTGTAAGCTCACCCTTCTTGAATTCCACAACGGATGCGGTATAGTTGCTGTGACCAATGTCAATGAAGCACACACGGCGGGGCTTCTCCTCGGGGCCTGGCAGGTCCAGCTTGGTGATACCATAGCCAAGGGCGGCAGCAGTGGTGTCGTTGATGAGACGAAGGGGCCTCAGGCCAGCAATCTCGGCAGCATCGATCAAAGCGCGGCGCTGGACGTCGGTGAACCAGGCAGGTACGCTCATCACGAGATCGGCCACTGGCAATCTAAGCTCGTTGGATGTAGTCTGCTTGATTTTGCTGAGGTACATGGCTACCAGCTCGGTTGCCGTGAATCGCTTCTTCTCTCCCATATATGAGACCTCAGCGCCGACCTGGCCGTTGACGTCGACCAGTTGTGCTGAGACATATTGCTGTTCGATCTGAACGTCGGGGTCCTTCAGACTCCGACCTGCCAAGCGCTTGAGAGAGCTGACGGTGTTCTTGAGGTTGGATATCTCTTGGGTCTTTGCGGGCTCGCCCAGGTATCGGTTCTTTGGGCTGAATCCGACGAGGGAACTGCAGAGGCATGACCATCAGTATCTCTGCGCGGCCAGTAAATGGAGGGGTAGGGTGCAGTTGAAAACAATCGGGACTTACGGAGTAGCTCGGTTTGAGACTTCATTGGTGATCTGGGAGTTGATGTCAGCAAAGCGGTTGCAGGAGAGCGCATACTCGCAGAGGCGTGCAGGCTGCGGATTGGGGTATACTCACAACATCAACACCCCGGTTTCTCGCAACAGCGATGACGGTGTTGAGGGTACCGAAATCGACACCAACGACGCTCATCTTCACTTTTTCGCAGGGGTAAGAATCGACTAGAGGTTCGTGTGCGACTTTTGCGAAAGAACGGCAAAGATTTCTCGGGTTGGACGTGGGAGTTGGAGTATGCAGGAAAAAAAAATAGCTGCTGCCCGAGAGTGAGAGTTGTGTCAAAGCAAAAGGTGGGTAGGTGGTGAGGCTGCCCGCCAACGCAAGTTTCTCTCAACCTCCCCTCCTATAGGCGCACGCCCCGCCGTCGTCATGTGCAACGTGCCTACCTGAACAATCCAGAACTTTCGAAGAAAACAGCAACCACACTGCAAGGGCTTGGAGCGTCAACATCCCTATCCGGCCATCGCATTGAGGCATAGCAGCATCTGTCCTATTGTGCTATTAATAGTTGGCGTTATACCGGCAATCTGAGCCCAGATCTACATATGCAGCCTCCATCTGAGCTGTCACCTCATTCTTTCTTCCATGTTGCATTCATTCGCTACGATGCGCTGCGTGGCCCTATGGCTATCTTCTGGTGTCACACAAACTGTTACGAAGGCCCATCTGACCCCCAGACAGAATCGCGGGCTTCGGCTGTGCTGTCTGTTACCCACTGGGAATCACATTTGTAAAATGGCCCGAATTCGCGGATGCCATAGACCCCATCACTTCGTCATAACAACGGGTCTCTCGAGTTGCAATCGCTCTTGATACTGACTCGATGCACTCCTGGAGTACGCCAATGAACCACTATCAACAAAGAAGACCCCACCCTTTCTTCCCTGACCGCCCCGCGTTTATGTTTTCTCTGCCGGAATCATCACTGACATGACTTTGCACCAGTGGCCAAGTCGGAAAATCCAAAGAAGCATATATTGACTAGTCACATTCCGAGTTCCGTCGAGCGCATGCTTTTGTACGCCTAACTATTGCTGTCTAGTCGAGTATCTGTTTCTTATCCGCCCACGATGGCTCCACACCGCGGCAAACACTTTCGTAGTCGCTATACTTTTGCTGGTCTGTGGACAAGTCCGGGGTGGTCCAGAACATAGTCCAGTTCATATCCTTGATCTTCATCGTGCCCCTGGATCGTTCAAAATACCACTTGTTCACTGGGTTGTCCTTTCTACTCCTCCAACACACTCCGTCCGGAAAACAGTTCCGTACCATGGCATTAAAGACAATATCTGCCACTCCCCCGGCCCCTTGACTCTTCCTCAGCACCGCAAACTTGTCAAGGTAGGGTACCATCCGGGATGGCTCCGTCGTCTCGGGACCATCGGGCCCATATGGGCTCTCCCAGGTTAAGATGGCACCTCCTTCATACTCGCCGGCAATGATAAGGCCTGCAAGATTGTTCTCCACTCTCTTGAGATAATGCTCAACATCCAGTTGTCGTCCAAAGGAATCGTTGATAAGGTAGACGAGGCGGGCAAGATCGATATTTGGGTCTGTCAATTTCAGGCCTCTTTCACCTGCTTGGGGTGGTTTCCAGGGAGAAATACGTGGGTCCGGAAAGATTGTAAGAGGCATGCCGCGCTTTGCCAGCGTTGTTAGAGAGCCGATCCGCCTAGGTGCTCCAGATGGCGTCACCACTGAGCGAATACGACCTGACGGTAAAGATGATGATTGAACAGGCCTATCGGTTAAAAGGTTGTGGATGAGCGGGTTTTGCTTCCTCCTAGTCCCGACCATCGCCCAATCGAGGTCGGGCTCTTCCTGATATCTATTGTTTGCAGCCTCTTGTGGAGTCGTGATGACCGTTGATGCTGTGGGCGGCAGTAGCGATAAAGCCTTCCTCGCCAACTCTGCGTTTTTCAGGTGATAAAAGTTATCTCCCTTGGGCCCTAGTGAGTCTACCGCAATCGAACCCGCGAGGTGCTTGGTGAGCTCTTCGTACTCCTGCTCTAGGTTCAAGAACATATAACGTCCGGTGGCCTGGTTCGAGGCAGGAATACCTCCAACAGGATCGATGATGATAAGTCGATGAACTTCTGCCAGCTTCAGCAATCGAGTGATCTGGGCATCTTCCGGCGGTTGACCTAGAAACTGCAACCCAGACAGCTGCCGGGCCAGTGCGATGATTGCATCGTTCGAATCTACCGATCGAAACGAACACAGATCCTCGGTGTACCCGATCGATGGGATAATTGGTATGATCTCGTTTTGAAGAGTATCCATAAGATCCTTCGAGTTGCCGACAAAGAGATCCTCGGAAGTGAACGGCGAGGTATCTTTGCCGGCAGAGTCTCCAATAGTTATCGGCGACTGGATTATGCGAGCCCCCGGTTCGTCGTATTTGTCGATCGCCATTGCTATGCGACTAGCTTGCAAGTTAGTCTTTCGTCGCCTTGCAGGTTCATCTTCCAATGGCAAGTCGCAGTCAACGACGATTATACTGGTCAATCCGAGTTTCTTAAGTTGAACCAGAGTCCTTCCAACTCCAAGAAGCGTGTCGTCTTCGCATTCCTGTGGGGCTCTAATCTTCACTAGAGCCACGAAAACAGGCTGCGGCACCGTGGCAGGTGTTTGGGAAGCTCCCGCGACTACTTCGAAGGCATCTTCGATGCGGCCGGATTCCTTGCCGGCGCCATTTGTGTGCTGTTGAAAGCCTGTCGCCCCCTTCTGCTGGAGCAGCGGGACAAACTTGTTCATATAAGCGCGGGCATCCCGCTTGGTCACGGAGGTTTCTAGGACAGAAAGAATAAAATCCTACGAGAGTCAGCACAATCTAGAAGATAATGTCGTAATCAAAAGTAGCAAGTACCCTGTCTTGGATCTTCTTTTCTTTCTGTGCTTCGGAGATCGATGCATATGGTGACCTTGAAGCCACTGTTGTCACGCGACCGCCATTTTGAGCTGCCGCTGCTAGCGGTGAGGGAATCTTCGAGCCATTGCCGGGTTGGGTGGCAAGTGATCGTTGCGAATCCTTTTTGAAGGAAGCCTGAGTGGTGATTAGACACTAAAGCTTCTCTTTCGTGTTGAACAGACATCAAATCCCCTCGATTGCTTTGTTTTGACGAGCTGCCGATGTTCGGCCAACGGAGAGAGTATAAGGGAGGGCTCACTCACGTTGATGGTAGAACTAGCCTTCCTCAGGGCGGTCGTTCGAGAATTCATGTCGCACCGCTCATCTTGTGAGGCCAGGACGGTCACTCACGGATTTTGTGTACTCTCAGGATACGAACATTGCAAAGGAAAAGCTTTGGATCAAGGAGGCAATAAGTCCGGGGGTTATTTGCCAAATGTACAACGTTATGAAGCATTCTCGTGAGTCAAATGGCGATAAGAGAACCTCGATAGCCCTGGAAGCCTAACCGCTACCGGTCAAGCCTAGCGGGTGTGGGCGGGGCGGTGACATCAAACCGGACTCAGACGGAAGGGTCCATTCTACGTCGTACCTCAATGAACAGGAGTACTGCGAATGCAACCAATGTTGGGTCACAAACGTTCATCAACTGCCGATTTTCGACCATATAAGAAGATCCGTGGCCAAGAGCCGTTTATCCCCTGGATATAAAACTCATATGGTACCCTGTGTCACTCCAGCAGATCTCAAAAGGTGTACTGTACTGGGGAAAGTCGGAATGCAATGCATTGCGGGTGTCCACACTCTTCACTACAGTAACCTTTGCCAATGCATGAACAGCACACGCCACGCTGCAGTTAGTTAGACTATCAAATTCAGGCACAAAGCTGTCAGGTCTCATGGTCTCAACCTTTCAATCAGGTTATTCAAAAGTTTCAGACCATAGTTCTCAATAGCATTCAATGTGTCTATGAGTGAGATATTGGCGCTTGGTTTGTTCGTTCCCTGCCAATCACATGCAAGAAAGCATTAACACTCGGTGGGAAAGTCCGTTGGCTTGCGCCTGTGATTTGAGCGATACCGCTACGTTTACATCACATCACAGCCTTACAGCATTTTATCACCTCCGACCAATATCGGATCCGGTCTTGACTCTTTGAATTTGCTGCATAGTATTTTAATCGGAATAAATGTATTTTAATAGGGTCCTCAAACTGGAAGTGTCGACAAACCCAAGCCATCGCAGAGCAGGCAAAGCTGGCCAGGCGTGTTGCAAGGCTAAATATTGTACGAAGTCTTAAGTTACACAGCATCACCAAACACCACCTCTGCTTACCGTCTTTGCAACTTGCATGCTCTCCCAATTTTGATATCTCGATTAGCCTGCGAGGAATATTTGACACGATTAGCATTATGGATACGCAAATGCCCACGTGCCGTGGGGTAGACATTGAGGAGGCCACGATTGAGCACTTGCAACAGTGGCTCACGGATGACAAGTTTTCAGCTCATGACCTAGCCGATTGCTATCTTGCCCGCATCAAGAAGCTCAACGCGCGGCTTCGGTATTATCTCCCACCCTGTGACCTGGACTACCTCCTAATTAACTGATAATAACGACAGTGCTGTGATTGAGGTCAACCCCGATGCGTTGGATATTGCAAAGGAGCGCGATACTGAACGAGCTACGGGCAGAATTCGTGGGCTTCTGCATGGCATCCCTTTTCTAGTCAAGGACGTATGTTCTAACCGACCTGTAACAACTCCTCAGTAAAGAGGGTCCGAGACAGATCACCAGCTCATCCCCTTGGTCACAGAATGTTGCAACGAAGGACAAGATGGAGACAACAGCGGGCTCGAGCAGTAAGATTGTCGAAGTTACAGTGGGCTTTACGTCTGCTGATCTCATTGTGTAGTGTTAATTGGTGCCGAAGTGCCTGCTGATGCCCATGTTGTCCATCTTCTAAGGGAGAAGGGCGCCGTGCTGCTGGGCCATGCAAACATGTCACAATGGGCTTCTATGCGAGCTACATACTAGTATGATGGCACTCCTGTCTTTCTCTACTTCAAGTTGCGACTGAAACGGTCAGTGCAGAGGGCTATTCGAGTCGAGGAGGTCAGAGCAGGAACCCCTACAACCTCGCGGAACACGCTGGCGGATCGAGCTCAGGCTCGGCAATAGCCGTGGCGGCGAATATGTGCGCGTTCAGCATTGGTACAGAAACTGACTCAAGTGTAAGTGATGTGCTAGCTCCCATTTTCTCCAGATACTGATCAGTATAGATCATCCTTCCCGCTGATCGATGTGGCATTGTCGGTATCAAGCCGACGCCTAGCTTGACATCTTGTGAAGGCGTAGTACCCGAGTCGCATACCTTTGACACAGTAGGCAGTTTTGGCCGAAATGTGAAGGATGCAGCCGCTGCCCTAGATGGCCTCTGTGACGGCAATGTTTCCTCTGCACCATATCTAGCTAGCAGAGACGCGTTGAAGGGTGCAAAATTTGGAGTACCTTGGCTCAGAATCTGGGAGAAGGCCGCATCAACTGAAGGTAATGAAGTGCAACGTAATGGACTGGAGAACATAATCAGCAGGATTCGAGATGCAGGCGCTGAGATACACTCTGTCAATATTCCAAGCATCGAGGAAATTGTACCCAAAGATGGCCATTGGGATTGGTACTATACATTCTCTATTATGTGGAATCGATCATTATTAACCAGAGCTAGGGACTACCCCTCAAGTATTGGCCACCCAGAACGATCGGAATACACAGTGGTCAAGGTCGATTTCTACAACGACTTGAAGAGATACCTATCGAAACTGGTCACGAATCCAAACAACATTAGAAGTCTGGAGGATGTCATCGCATACAACATAAAGTACACAGAATATGAAGGTGGTATACCTCGGACACATCAAGCATGGCCTACCGGGCAAGACAGTTTTGATCGGAGCATGGAGTCCAAAGGTGTCGAAGACGATGTTTACCACTCAGCCCTTGACTACATTCGCCAGAAGACACGCGAGGAGGGCTTGGATAAAGCCCTGTTGGTAGATGGCATTGAGCTTGATGGTCTTCTCGTCCCCGTGCAAGCTGATGGTGGGGTGGCAGTACAGATTGCTGCCCAAGCTGGTAGGTTTCAAGATTGTTCACCTTGGTTGCGATTGCGATCTAACCCGACTTTGATCGCAGGATACCCCATGATAACAATTCCGGTAGGAGTTGACACCAACGGTAAATGTTGCAAGTCCGTAATCGTGACGCACGTAATACTAACTTGAATAGGCGTTCCCTTTGGTCTCGCAGTTGTTCATAGAGCCTTCCGGGAAGACAAACTCATTAGATTTGGATCCGCCATCGAGGACCTTGTCGGTGGAAGAGCTAGGCCTGTATTTCTGAATCCGGACGCCGATGGGTACCTATACATTGGGTCCGATCCGAACAAGACAGCAAGCTAGGTACCAAATCTACCTCATTCCTCAGATCCTACCTTACGATAAAGGGGTTGTCTACATTCTTAAACTTAGAGACTATAAAAACGCTCTGGTAATCCAAGTTGTTCTAGGACATAAAACATGCACTTAGGACAGTTATACAGTTTCACGTTTAGCCATCCAGATTATCGAACCCAAAGTTCGATTGTAGTTATCTAAAGGTGTCTTTCAATCTTGTTCATTTGTGGAAATAGCAACGTAAAACGTGACACGGAAACATCATATTTTCCTCCTTCTTCTTCCCTCATTACAGCCCACTTTATGTAGACTGTGGGTGCAGCTGGCTGGCCCGACGCTTGGTCTCCTGTGTAGAGGGAGTGGAGGGCGACAACTAAGACGACTAAGAACAATGAGGGATTTCAACATGATTGAAAGGACGAGTTACATGTACTTATTGAAGGATGCTGAAGTATCTCGTATCAATCGGGGGCTTCCCATTTAGTTGTTGCAATAATCAGTGGTGCTTTGGAGAAAGCCCTCCAGCAAACGGTTACTCGGTCGCAAAAATCATTATGTATTCCACCTCCATTGCTAAATTAGAAGGCTATGGAACCAGGACCTCTATAGATTGAAGAGGGAGAGGATGATAATTTTGTTTTTCCTTGGGGGAGGGGCGGGGGGATCCGAAAAAGAAAGAGAGAAAGAAAGAAAGAACGAAAGAAAAAAGCTCTTGGTAAAGCTGCTTTCACCTCTGCTACATTGTAGGCAGTGCTACTCCTTGTTATTATCAAGAGGTCATTTCCACCGCGGCTGCTAATCGGCTTGCTAAGTCAAAGCTAAGGTCAACGCCGAAAATCAACTCGTCTTCCGAGAAACCTTGAGTAGGTTCTAAACGAGCCGCCACAAGGTTGAAGTGAGGTTGAATTTTAGGCCGAGCGTGCAGGGATTGTCCAGCAATTCACTGCGGCACCCCACTATGGTCGGTTGGCGATCTGTGCTGATTGGTTTGAATCCTGCACTAGTCCCAATTTGGGCCTAAAAAACTGAGGTGCAGCAGTATAAACAGTGATTCAAGCCCGTATGGGCATGCGGATATGAAATCAGTGCCGAAATTCAATTTGAATATTCAACAAAAAATCAGGATCAGCCAATCAGCCCCAGAATCTGTTGGATAATTGCTGTCTGGTGGACTGTGCTTCTGCTTGAGTGAATTGCAGACTGCCCAAATTGGGCTTAGTGGATCTGCAACGAAATGACGCCTCACAATCACCCAGCAACCAAACCCTCCCATCTCCTGGGTATAAAAACCCTCTCTTCCTCCCTCGATCTGGAATTGAACTTTCCTCCTTATACTTACCTTGAGGCAGTGGGACGCGCTCAAGCATGCGTCGCACTGAATTAGATCTTCTGCATTGCACATCGTGGCATGATCTCTTTCCGACTTTCCTTCGGGGACGCCGGTCTCGGAATTTTTGATTTCACCCATCTTTTTCGTTATGAATCATGCCTTGGGCATGGCCATGAGGAAGAGGAAGAAGCCTTGAGCAGGTAGGACTGTAGACAGATGCGTGTTTGGCCTCTACCAACTTTGAGGGTTCATCGGATTCTTTGGCATTATTTCTAGCATTTGCGTCACAGCTGCGTTTGGAATATGCTTGCTGCCTTGGGCACTGAGCTGAAAAGTAGCGATGAAGAACACCTTTGTTACTATGCTCTTCGCTTCCTGTCTTTGCTTCTGTGTTGGCTTTTATGGGTACGGGAATTCCGATTCAGACAGCACGTGGTGTTAGCTGAACATTGTAAGGTGACCACAAACAGAAGTGAGCAGCTTCATCAGACCACCGTACGTGTTCCTGTCAAACGCAGAGAGTCTACTGTGTAGACGGCAAGACTTGTAGCTGGTCTTGTTGAGTAGTTTCGTAGCGCAGACTTTTCCAGCATTTGTCGCGTGTCACACCGCACGCGTAGCTGCTAGACAACAATAGAAGATCCCGTCGAAGCATTCCCGGCATAAGCAATAATGTCAACAACAGTAGTTGGCTCTTGCGTTTGCGAACGAGTACATGTGGCTCTTCAGCGAGTTGATGGTTTGATATCCATAGTTGACAGATCTTCTGATGGGAACCAGACGGATGACTGTCTCGTGAAAACCTTTCAGGTAACGATACACCAAGCATCGTCTTCCCGAGTTGTTCTAGCATCTTGTGGTGGGCATAGGTACGTTTTCTCTGGAGCAACCATTCCGTCCATTCATCCTGAACTCACATCCGTTCGAAACTTTACCCTTAGCCCCGTGATGGTAAGGCAGGCTGGCTTATCAGAGTTTTACACTAGCCAGCCAAGGACTTCCTTGAATCTAAGAGGATGGAGTGTACGTTCGGTGTTTCGTATCGAGATTCTAACGTCAAAAGATCGGCGTATGGACAGGTAATACCCTACGAATCGATTTCTTACTGGCACGCACCCCGTCCCCGAGGGAGAGGGGAAAGCAACCTCGACAACAATGCGATATCGCCCCGACATGCGACAAGATCAAGACCAATGAGTCAACAGAAATAGACCAATCACGATGTGTTACCGAAAAGCAGGCCGCAAGATTGTGCTTCACCCAGGGGCTTTTACTGGGTGTTCCAAGGAACAACTCGATCATTTCAACAAGGTACGAGATGAGTACGGGAATGTCTCGCTACAAACGATGAGCCAGAGAAAGCAGTGAATTACGACCCGAGATAACTCCAACGCACGACTGCCACGGTGCGGCCGGGAAATGAGAGGAGTGTTCCGAGGGATAACTAGGCAGGCTGAAAACCAACTTGCCGACTGGCATGCAGGCCGACCCCTTTCTGGCCTAGACTCTGCATTTCTGACCTGGGCTGTGCCAAACTTTTCGCGACTTTTCAGAGGCGATGCTGGCACTGTGTCGGCCAGTCACCATGGAGTCCACAAGATTAGCCGCGCATGTTGCTGACGGTTTCGTCATAACATGTCCTCCGCCCTCACAATTAACAACCTGCCTGCCTGTGTCAACTACGTCGAGAGTTCGTCAACAGCAAACGTCTTGCGCCCTACTGCTCGCTCGACCCCCTTTCCCGCGCCGTGTTCTCTCGAGGCTGCGTTACGAAGGCCAGAGACGAAAGCAACAGGTCTATCCATGCTGCGACGACGTTCCAACTAGGACATGAACTTGGCTGAGCCCCCATTACCTCAACAGCACAAAACTGTAGAGCATCGCCATCTCCTCCGCCCTTTCACGCTCATTCACACGCATTCTACCTGGAACCGATGACGGGAGCGGAAGCGGGAGGGGCCTGAGGCAGCTAACCCACCTCCGCCATTTGTAAGATAAAGTCGTCAGCAGGCAGGACGCATAAGACAGGGGTACGAGAAGTTGCGCATATGTCTCAACTCGACCGCCGTACCCTAACACGCAAGGGGACTAGCTCTTGCTGGGCCGCCTCCTGATTGGCCGTGTCGTGGCAATCTGACAATGCAACCGGCGGCGGCTTTCGCTTGGGCTTTGGACTCTCTGCATTCGCACTTTGCTCTCTCCCTCCTCCCCCTTCTCCCCGCCTGGTGAACCCTTGGACGGACGCCAATTGGCCCGCCCTCAGCCAGCGGCGGCTTCCTGTGGGATCTGGGATGGTGCCATGGACTCGCTCTCGATCAATTTGTCACAGGCCCTCAAAAGTCACCCTCTTGCTGCAGTTGCTCGAGAGGACATGCCATCGACGGCGCTTTTCCCTCTTCATTCTGCAATCTCCTGCGATGCAGTCAGTGTCTAGTTGCTACCGGCCAGATTATGTAAGTAAGCAGGTAAGAGTTTCATGTTTTGCCCGTGGGCGTCTCAATCGTCGAGTTCCTTATGTTCAGCACCAAAAGAGGCTACAGCACCACCAGCAGCACCAGCCCAGCCCACCTCATGCGCGTCGGCATCCAGGTTCAAGACAAGAACGGGACTTGGCCACAACAGAGAGCGAAAGCAGAACAGCCATGGATGTTTTTGCGCGCTGAACGAAACCTTTCAAGCACCCACAATAGGATGCCCCCAATTCCTTAGCCTGCCACTGTACTGCGCTGTTCTGCACAGCACAGGTTGCGCATTGCTGGTGCTGGTGCTTCTGCTGGTGCCGGTGCTGCTGCTGTCCTTCCTGTATCCGTCCACTACCAAAATTGGGTGCTGCAGCGTTGGGTGAATGCTTGGTGCTGCACCAGCGTGCTGTGCTCCGCTCCAATTCTCCCCCATCCCCCCCCCAGGCCGTCTGCCATTGGGCGCAAGCCTTTTCGCTTTCCCTCCTTCAAACCTTCTCCTCAATCCCGTCTCTCACTCATTCTGTCGACCCTTCCCATCCCCCGTTTTTTTCAATTCAGCTCTCCCTTTACTCGACTTCGACGCGACGACAACCCTTTTTGACGAGCCAAACTCCCCGAATTCATGCGGTTTACCTACCGCTTATCTGTAATCCACCCATTCCCCACGACACTGTACTCCGTTCCCAAGGCGCAACCTTGAAGTCAACTTGGCCCCATTCACCACATACCCACGATTCCGAAGTCAGATTCTCCCTTTGCTCTCTGCGCCCAGCGACGAGCCGGGACGTCCTCTCTGGTGCATATTCTGGCCCTTGCGACTGTACTCTGTTGTCTACCATTGTCCCAGTCCACGAAAGCCCTTGTATGCTAGCTGTGTCCTTTGTGTCGTGGTCTCACCCGTCCTCGATCTCGAATCTCGACAACGAATCGCCCACCACCTGACGACAACATCGACAACTGCACCCAAGCGACGATAATAACATACCGAACTCAACGGATGGTCGACACAAGTAGCCATTTTGTTTTCGGCACGCACCCTCGAAACCGTCCTTCTGCGTCGTGTCGGGAAGGGCTTCGTCATGCCACCCCGACCAGGACGGTAAACCTCTTCACTATTCCCTCCGGACATCGAAGCACCCTGTGAGGTGTCCTGTTAGATTATGACAGAGAAGCCGCATTCTCTGTTGACACACATAGTGCCTCCGAGTCAGACGACCGTCCTCAGTCCAAAGTCGACACCGATCTTGCTGCATCATGTGTCCAGTAAGGTCGAGACGGTCGAGGAAGAGCCGTACACGATCAAATGTATCTGCAATTTCGCTGACGATGACGGGAATACTATCTACTGTGAACAGTGCGACACATGGCAGCACATCGAGTGTTACTACCCAAATAATATCCAGGAAGCTTATCGAGAGGATTTCGCACACTCCTGTGTCGAGTGCAAACCTCGACCCATCGATCGCCACAGCGCTATTGAGCGGCAAAAGTTGCGACGAGTCAAAATCCACACCACCGAGGACCTCTCCGAGAGGAAACCGAAGCGCCCGCCGACCAAGAGCCATAAAAAGAAGTCGAAACCAGATTTGCAGATAAATGGTCATAGTGGTTCTGATACCAACACAAAGCAGTCCACTGAACAGCAGGGTCACAAGAAGACCAAGAGCACTCATCGCTCAAGCCAGTCGATCAGCTCAACAGCGAAACGTAGCCCCTCCTACGGTCAAAGGAATGGGACTTCCCATGCCCATCCTCCGAGTCCTGCTACGACGCCTCCCGACATTCCAGCTGACAGTGAGATTCACCACTATTCCGACAGCTTTCTGACACTTTACAATGATGATCGCGATATTCAGATCGTGCAGACCAATTCATTCGCCAGCCTCGAAATCTCCAACGTCTTGTCGCTCTGGTTACGGGACCACGAGAAGTTACAGCACGACTGCGGTTGCGAATTCAAGGATGTCTTCCAGCCGTTACCACCGGACATCGATGCGATCAAGCGCACGCCGGTGGTTTCGCACAAGAAGCAAATGTCCACACCCGATACCATGCTGCATTGGCAATATCTTACGACCCCCTCTTCCATCGAAAAAGATACACCACTTGTAGAGCTCAATGGCCAGTTGGGCTATCAGAAAGATTACTGTAGCGACGAAGGCAACCAATGGGACCTTTTGAGTTCTCCATTACCATTTGTGTTCTTCCACCCCGAATTGCCGCTATACATCGACACCAGGAGAGAAGGCTCGCTTGCCCGTTACGTGCGGAGAAGCTGTCGACCGAATGCTACTTTGGAAACGTACCTATCAGGTGGATCCGAGTATCATTTCTGGCTTGTCAGTGATCGACGGATCGCACCCAACGAGCAAATCACCATCGGCTGGGACTTCCGCCTCGAGCGCGGTGAGCGCGGGAGGAGGACTCTCCAGCTCCTCGGGCTGGGCGACGAAGAAATACCCGAACAGCCTGACTATGATCCTAACCAGGTGGAAGATTATCAAGGCATTCACACTTGGCTCTTCCAGATCTTGTCGGAACACGGCGGGTGCGCTTGCGACCTCGGCTCGGATTGTGCGTTTGTGCGATTCTACAAGAAGTACATCAATCGTTCCCAAACAAAGTCCGGGAACAAAAAGAAGACACGCAAACCCAAGACACATGCCATCTCGCCCACGACCACAAACAGCCGTGCCGCTAGTGAGGGGCACGGCGAAGATGGGGCGGAGAACGATTCGGGCTCGTCACACAGCAAGCCGCCCAGCCGAGACATGACACCAGCGCGACAAGGATCTTTTGATACTCTAGGCATACTCACGGAACCAACCGACAGAGACAAACGGAAAGTGGCCATGGTCGAAGATTCCTTTCGGCGGATGGAGCAGCAGCAACAACCTCCGCGGAAAAAGAAGAGGACTTCAGATGGCACCACCAGCTCGACTACCTCGAAGTCGAAAAGAAACTCCTCGGGCCACCCCTCAAGTCAGATAAACGGCATAGGCGAGCGGCGTTACGTTGACGCTAGTACCAACCGGAGCATGTCTGGCTCACCACACAGTGTCACTGCTTGGAAACACCCCTCGTCGAGGCATGGCTCAATACCCATCCCATCTCGACATTCCTCAGAGGGCCCACGACCAGAATATTGCGACAGCGCCGTTCAGACAGATCCCGTAGATGGAGAGTGGTTCAGTCCGGCCCGTCAGACACCCAAGGTCAAGAGGCGTGTTGTGTCCCTCTCCAAGCGTTTACTAGAAAACCGCCATCGCTTGCGCGCCGATCGGGAAGAGCAACGACGACTTTCGGGAGGCTCACCTGCTTCGGTAACTTCTGCGATGGTGAAAATGGACCTCGACTCGCCCAAAGAGTTGAATGGTCGGCTCTTCTCGCCGGTGGCTGGCAAGGAACAAATCAAAGCTGACCAAAACGGCGATGCTGTCATGGTTGATGCTGCCATGGTGTCTCCGACAGACATGCGGTCTATTTCACCTACTGACGTCTCTACGTTTCCCTACGTAAAGCTCAAGTCTCCGGAGCTCCGCGTCCAGTTGCCGCCGGTTCCTACCTTTACCAACAGCGCAACGGTAGCATCCCCTGCAACCACGCCCATGTCGGCGAGTGGAACTTTCACACAGTCGCCCTTTTCGTCTAGCACCATGACAAGTCCTTTTGGCCCCACCGCTGTGAATGGCGTGGCTGTCAATCCTAGCCCGGTCAAGAAGAAGCTCAGCTTAAGCGATTACAAGAGTAGGATGAGCAAGGCAGCGTCGACAAAGCCATCAGGATCGTTGCTCAAAGCGCCCAGCGCTATCGTGGAGGAGGCGAAATCACCGACTACAACCGATATCCACATGTCGGATTCGCCAATGGCAGATAAGCCCGAGGAGCCGTCCTGAAGTTCATTGCTCCTTCTCATCATTGATTCATTGCATCGGATTTTCTTTGTACCATATAGAGATGGGAACGACCAAGGGTGTGCGTTCATGGTTTCACTCCGAGCAGCATGTTTCGGTTTGTTATGTCTCGACCTACGCCCCTCTTTTCGCGAAGACGGAACGAACGTATAAATTGCGGCAAGGGTTTGGCTGGTGTCATGGCAGCGTTGATTTTCCTGCGCTTGGCGTTGGGGTCTGGTTGATACACGGTCAGCCTGCAATGGCTGGGAGGTCACTCTTACTGGGAGTTCTTTTTTTTTTTTTCAAAATTCTGACATGGTTTTTATATGGTCATCATTATTCCCGGCCTGATGACGTTCGGTCGTCGCCCAGACCTGCTTGGCTTGGCATATTTTGAGGAGTCCTGTTCCCAACAAGGGCAGTGAGGAGGGAAAAGGGATGAGGTGTCCAAAAGTCGTACTCAAAAGTATGTGCTTGTACTATTAGATGGAGGGGACTGGGATCAAGCCCAATCCCCACTCCACGTAGGGGTGGTATGCTCGGAGGGATGGGATACCCTTGTTGCATGAGTAGCCAACATGCAGAGCTGTCTTTTTGACAGCTTAGTCGTCAGCGTCTCAAAGCTGGCTGGGCTAACAAGCCTTGAAATGAAATATCGAGTTGAACAATGTTCTTCTAAACATCTCTAGTGATTGTTGCCATGAGACCACGGATTCATTATTATGCTCGCGTCCTACTGAACATAAGAAGTACTTGCTTCTTGTTCACTTTGCCATGGCTCCAAGGTAAAGAAGTACTTGGACGTCGATGTAAATTCAATTTGATATGCTTGCACCACATGTGATAGTGGATTGACTTCACGCCCCAAGAACCTCAAGCTAGCAGGACAGCTAGCTTTACAGACCTCGTCTGTAGGGCTTAGCTCAGGCTCGACGCACTTCCGCCGTTCAACGCCTGTATAGGTAGGAATTCGGTTTGGAATTGCCACCTGTGGCTCATAAGTACATTGAAGGCAATCGTTTAGTGCATCGATGCGGCCGCTATATACCCGTCTATCTGGATCATACACATATATACAGTGTCCTTGCACACTTGGAGGGCTAGGACAGCGGCAGCAATAGAAGAGGCATGTGTTTCTCATAGAGGGATGAAATAACCCTAAACCGCACTTCCCATGCCGAGATTGTCCTCTCTAAATACCAGCAGCGCGAGGCGATGCCGCACGAACAGGCCGAATAAGCCCACGACTACTTGCATGGCCGTGATCTCCCAGGCAAGCCAGTCTTCCCTCAGTGGCCCTCTCCAAACGAGCCACAAGTTCAGAATTGTGAAGTTGGTAGTCTCGAGGATCTTGCCGGTCTCCTTGTCCTCTGTCACTCTCAAAAGCCGTAGTTTTCCGAGGATGCGAATGACGGTCGCAACCTGTGGACGCGGCTGCTTTTTAAAGTCCACCTCCCAGCGCGTGACAGATGGTTCGAGCAAGCCAGTGCGTGCGTTAAAATGAGGTAGGCGATGGCGCGGACACGGGATCAGACCGAAAAGTTGAGGGACTGAGTAGCAAAAGTTGAATACCTGCGGGATCATAAGGAGCAGCAGCGTCTTGGAGAAGTGGCCCAGGATCGAGACAACGACGAAGACCATGCCAGCAAAATAGCAGTAGGTGTCGCCCACGAACACGCGAGCCGGGTATTTATTGTGCCAGAGCAGGGCGAACGAGACACCCAGGAAGGGCAGCAGGAAGTACAGGGAGAACAAATGCGAGTCGGTGGCCGGGTGCGGGTACGGCGTGACCAGGTAGAGAATATCGTTGAAGGCTAGTAATAGCGCAATGACGATGGATTGCAGGACCTCGATTCCGTTGATGCCGGCAAGAATGTTAATACTGTTTGGGCTGAAGATACAAAAGGCAGCCATGTAACCGTAGTAGAGAAAGCCGAGATCCAGCAGCTCGCGCCCAACGTAGGGCTGCAGGAACGTAGGTAGCACGATGGACGTCACCCCAAAGTCGACAAAGTAGATGACGAGAAGGGGAATCGAAGCGAAGGCCGGGATGAAGAACTTGTGGCGCCATCGGATGTCGAAGAGGTCGTCGCCGATGCCGAGGATGGAGATAGATTGCAGTGAGATGATTGCCGACAGGAAAGAAGCCAGCTACTCGCACAGTTCAGCGTTCATTCACACAAGCAAATTGATAATGCATTGTATGATCTGCTTTGGAGAGATGTATTACCTTGCTATGCGGAAACTTGTGTAGCAACCGTCCCTGCTGAACATACTCGACGTTCATAACGACATCTCGGTTTCCACCACCACTAGTAGCGACGACAATGTCCTTGTAGAAGGGGAACGGTATGAAGACCATGATGATAATCAGGTAGACCACGGCGCATATGGCGCCCATGCACTCTGGGATCTCGTGCTTGTTGTTCACCTTGGACATGTCGCGCCCCTTCAGTCCTGCCTTCATGAACGTCGGGCCCAGCCATCGAATCATTGCATAGCTTGCGGCAAACGCCAGGCCGCTGAGGGCCAGCGATGCGACCAACGCTTCCCCATCGCCTTGGAAAGCGTTTGCGAGGATCGTTGCGCAGACGAGAGAGATGGCGGCTAGGCTGAGCGTCTCGTTGGTGGTGAGTTCGGTCGTCGGCTTGGGGGAGGTCGACGACATTGTTGCAGGCTGTCCTACTTCATCGCATGGCAGGATCGCAGGGGGCTCGCGGCGGCGACTTGGAACGTATATATCAATGAACCTGCGCACCCGTTGCGGAGCTCGAGGGTTGTAAATTGTCTTGGAGGGTTGTTGACTTCGTGGCCTCTATGACGAGTCGCCGAGGCTGAGCGCTGAGTGTGAAAAATAATGTGGAGTTTCAGGCTGGTGGACCCCAGGCATTGCCGGGGACCAGTGCTAAAGACCAGTGCTAAAGAGCGCCACGTTTGAGCTAGGGGAGGCTGCTAAAGAGATCGCCAAGTGATCCGTCAGCCTGTAGCACGTCAGAAGCCTGAAGCGTTAGGCGTCCCGACATCCTCGTGCCTGCCGAGCTTCTTCTTGAACTTAGTGAAGCTTCCTTCTTTGATGCAAAATGCAGGCCCACAAGCAACCATGTCAACCTCTTTTAGTCTTCATTCAAGCATCCCCAGGGGTTTGCTAGTGCCCAACCCAAGCCGAGTAAGGGTCTACCTCAGAAGCAGCAGATGTCATCTCTTTTCCCTGATCTATTGGATGCCGTTCGGATGCCTTCCGTGCACCAACATGTGCTGGTCTAACTCAAGACGTACCAAGTTACTCAAACAGGCATCTTGGTCTTACCCGCTGTTCAACGGTGATGACAAACGTTGATCATCTTCTTGATTGGTCGCTTGGCCGCAAGGTCCTGCCGCGTTATTTTCATTCTTGGTGGGAACCCGGCTGCCGATAGGATCTCATTCCCTCAACGTCGATCATATCATCCCCAGAATCTGCCTTATTAGTGGGCCTTGCTACTAGTATCTTAGTCGAGATCAAGCGTCTACCAGAAACCATTGTGTTGACTCTCATCAGCATCTCCTTGATTACTTAAGAGTCTACATATTTCCTACGTCTACCTATCCATTGTGCCACCAGCACGGTAAACTCCTTCCCATCAGAGCTCTCCATGATCACCGTGATGCCGACTTGAAGAAAACATAGCGGCGCATATTGGTGTTTCCTCTCAATTGATGGAATGCTACAAGCGGGAGAGTAACTTGTCCATGTTCCTTCCCATGGCTCGTTGTTGGCCATCGGCTATACGACTGCCCCTTGACCAGTGGCTGCGGCACCGGAACGGCTACTTATGTACAAAGACCCCTGGTCCTCCGGGGCTGACACAGCTTCACAGTACATACCAAAGTCAACTTGTTGGTAATCCCGGCCACGCGTGTAGATCCTGGTCGACATTCTCCGGTATGCAGCTGTCTCCCACCACGTAAGGATCATTCAGCTCGCTCTTCATAATCTCACGCCCGCCTAGAAAGCGGCTACTAATTGGAGCCTTATACCCGCCCAGTTCCCCCGTCTCTCGCCAGCACGTCTTGGCTTTCTCCCTCTGTACCTCAGTGATTGTCATGCACATCCGGGGTCTTTGCTTAGCTTTTGTACTGGTGTAACTTACATGCAAATATGTCTCAGAACGGCAGCCAGCCAGAAGCCATGCAGAACCCGATGGGGCCTACAGACTCCTTGAGCCGCGTCTCGCTTAATTCTTCAAAAGCTGGGAACCCTTACCCGCAGCTAATAAGCCTGGGTGAGGACAAGACTGGGAACGATGATGATGACGACCTGCGAATCAGCGCTGAGACCAACAGAAGATCAATATCTCATCCCAGCCTGGCCGCTGCTGCCCAAGTAAGCGAGACTTTTATTGTCAATCAGGATATCTTCTCGTGATTGCTTACATATATAGGATGAAATCCAGCGTGTTGACTCGCCCGGCAGCGTGGCGAGCCACAGAAGCCGTATATCGCAGGCCATTAGTAAAGTGCTCAGCAGATCCAGCAAGAAAAGCAAGAGAGACCACTTGGCTCCTCAAGCTCTGCCCACCTCCGACCTTGAAAAAGGGGTCGTGGGCTGGGAGACCCAAGATGATCCGACCATGCCTCTGAACTTCTCGAAGAGCAGGAAGATAATCACAATGGCGCTGTTGTCCATTATAACCCTTATGCCACCTTTGTCTTCATCTATCATTTCCCCAGCTATCAGTGTTTACAGTGCCGAGTTTGGCAATACCAATTCTATCTTGGCGGCCATGCCAGTCAGTATTTTCCTACTCGGCTTTGCTGTTGGGCCGCTACTTCTGGCGCCCTTGTCAGAGATCCACGGCCGTGCGATGGTCATAGTCTTTTCAAGTGCGTGGTTTTGCGCCTGGCAAATAGGATGCGGCCTTTCTCCGACCCTGAACTCTCTGATCGCATTCCGCTTCCTTGCCGGCATTGGCGGGTCTGCACCACTGACCCTCGGCGGCGGCATCATTGCCGACCTTTTTCCCGTCGAGGAACGCGGCTTTGCCATCTCGATATGGACCGTTGGACCCACGATTGGACCCTCGATTGCACCCCTGATCGGTGCTTTCATCACTGGCAGCATCGGCTGGCGCTGGGCAGTCTGGATCCCCTTCATCCCGGCGACGCTCGCGACGGTCCTGATGGCCCTACTCTTCCCCGAGACCAATCACCGCGTGCTGATAAGCCGCAAAGTCCGAAAACTGCGGAAGGAGCTCAACCGCCCCGAGCTGTACTCCTGCTACGAGACTCAAGAGTCACAGGGCTCCAGCAGCCTGGCGACCCTGCAACGCGGGCTTGTCCGGCCCCTCAAGATGCTTTTCCTAAGCCCCATCATCACCGCCATCTCCTTCTACATCTCGTTCGTCTACGGCGCCGTCTACCTCATGTACAACAGCGTACCGACCGTCTTCCAGGGCGTCTACGGCTGGTCCACCGGCGTCTCGGGCCTTGCCTTCATCTCCCTTGGCCTGGGTTATACCGCAGGACTAATTCTCTTCTCCCTCTTTAGCGACCGTGAAGTTGTCCGCCTGACTAAGGCAAACGGTGGCAAGTACGAGCCCGAGATGCGCTTGCCTACCATGGTCTACTTTGCCATGGTCTGCCCCATAACGTTTTTCTGGTATGGCTGGGCTGCAGAGACCCGCACCCATTGGGCAGTGGCCGTGATCGGGCTGTTTCCGCTCGGCGGCGGCCTCATGGGCATCTGGATGCCGGCTCGTGAGTAAATTTTTTGAATTCCTTCCTACTTCTGTCTCTGCTGCTGTCCAAGTCGAGACAGGTCATCCGCAAAACTCGCAACTAACATCAAATTTCTGTTGCAGAGGCTTATATCATCGATGCATACCCGCAATATGCGGCGAGTGGCATTGCGGCCTTTGGTGTGCTACGGAGCATTACGGCGGCATTCCTACCACTTGCGGGACCAAGTCTTTTTGGTTCGCTAGGAATAGGTTGGGGGAATAGTGTACTCGGCTTCATCTGCGTGGCTATGATACCTGTGCCGCTGGTCATTCGTAGGTATGGTGGGTATGTGAGAAGGCGATGGCTTATTCAGTTATAAGGAGACCACGAGCAGTAGATAGTATCGAAAGATGCGAAGAGCCACCAGATCATATGTGGGTAGGTCGGCCCTATAGAGTCCATCCGGATAAGTTAGAATACCGCGGGATTGTAGCATTGATTGGAGTATTCAAATGGGACGAGGTAGAATAAATAACATGAGGTAATGTAGATTCTCGGCGCCGTGTTATGATGTCGCGCAGGATCAAGTCAACTACAACTATTCTTCCGAGACATCGACTTGGATGTAGTGATAGGAGATTGTCTTTTCCCTTGCCAATGAGAGGGCCCAGACTAGTTGTAGGGCGTCCTGCGTGTCAGACTATGACTTGGTATAATTCTGAGGTGGCAGTCACCTAGTTCTATTCGTGGCTATCAGCAGAGTTGTCGGCAAGAGCTGCCATGATCTCGGAGATGCGCTCTCGATAACAGAATCATTACGTCTGGTTGACTAGATGCAATTTTCCCACTTCCCGATACGAGTGGCATAGATTAATCAGATCTGTGGAAGTAACGCTAGAACAAATTATTGGTATTGCCAAATGAGTACGGCCCTGTGTTACCGGATCCATTTTCGTAGCCTTGTATCTGCTCAGACCACGGCATCATATCAAAATGGGGGCCCGGGATCTCGCTGAAATCAGGGAGTCCTGTGATATGAGCTTCGGGCATGGGTCCCGTCGTGGTTGAGGTCGAGGCACCGTCCACAGGCGACTGCCGTTGTGTTGGCCTGGTCGCGTACACGTTGCCTTGATGCATTGTCGTCGGGTGCGCGAACATGGCATTGTCGCATAGGTACTCGATGAGACGCCACGAGGGCCAATCTGCCAACGAGAACTCGTCGTTGTTGTGCCTCCTGAATATGACCTCTACCTGCCTCCACGCTCGATCTGCGTCAGGGCCTTCTGGCACCTGGGCCAATGTGGATAAGAGTCGAGCTATGGAGTTCATGGGAGGCGGCCAGCGAAAGAGCCATTGCCAGTTATTCTCGGTCGCGATCATTTCCGCTCTTTCCAGCGCTTCGAACATGTTGTTCTGGATCTTGAGTATTCTACTTTGACGAATTAGTAAAAAGGAAGACCAATAGACCCCCTCTAGTCTCTGGGGGTAAGAGGTAAATGATAGGGATGGACTTTACGATTCGGCATCCTCCTTCTTCTTTCGTTCTGGGTTACTTTTCATTACCAGCTCTTCCCCGAAGATACGTATACAGAGGTGGTATGCTCTATAGAACCCTTCGACCACGGCATGCATCGGATTGCCGTCCTCCTTGTGACTGAGATATTTACTCGTCACCGTCTTATCGCTTTCAATGATGAACGCCCGCATTTCTTCAGGCTTTATTATACCGATCAACCTGGCTATCTCCTTGCTTAACAGTAGTTGCTCCCGTCTTATTATCACAAACGTTAAGTCTGTAAAACCATCAGCGTCTGGTGGCGCCTTCGCGGCCGGTCCGAATCTGTGCGGCGGCCACTGGTCGTCGTTTGCGTTTGTTGGTCGCGGAGTCCACGGCAGAAGGTTAAAGGCCGACTCGGCTCCCTCCAAGTTCATTGTTGGGTGATCCAGCATCATGAAGTGGTTCCACAGTCTTCTCCGCATCTCTGCAGACCACGAGGAGTACGGGTACAATGATGGGTCCTTGTGACAGCCAAGGCGCATTCCTATGCGACCAGCGCTACCGAGCAAGACAGAAGCCTTTTCACATTGACCACACTCCAATAAGAATGTCTATATGCCACATTAAGATGGTTTCTCACCAGTTTACCAGAAGGCAGTGAATGAAACACTCACAATATAGTTCAAAATTGCACAAAACAAAAATAGGTTCCTCGAACGCATGTAGTTGGCACGCTCTAGAGCCACCTCTGTGGCAAATTTGAAGTGTTGTATCAGCTCTCCTCGGCTGCGTCCCAGAAGCCTTTGAACGTGATGGCTAGGCATCGCCACTACAGTCAGGGCGTGAACGGCGAACATGAGGGCCTCGACTTCTTTGGGAGTTGTGCTCTTCCCTAGTCGGAAGTTTGCCACCTCACTGAGGTACGCCGGAGCGTGAGTAATGCGCACGAACGGGTCGACATGCTTGTAGAACCAGTCGTGGATGAGATCTTCTTGTTTTATAGGCAGGTGAAACTGTGAAAGGTTATCTGGCAAGACGGGCGGCATGCCCTGATAAGTCCCGAGCCCATTCAAAGCGGCTCTATCTTCGTAAGGCCATCGAAGCAATGCCCGTGGCTCCTCGGTAAAATCGTACAGATTGACCCAATGTCCTGGGTTCATATAGTAGTTGATGTTTGGTTCGTATAGCTGAACGCCGTGGTCTTGTGCCTCTATACTAGAAGACTGTTTTCGACTCCTGTTAAGGACTGCGTCTTCAGAAGCGGAACTCCGAGAGTCCTTCCTTGAAGCGCCACTCGCAAGTGACATATCTTGCACCAGGCGCTCGAGCTTCTCTAGTCGCTCCTGTAGCCTCTGCTGGCTTTCAAGAGTGACATTGATGGTGTCGGAAGCAATCTCGTAGGTGCATCGCTCTCCATGTCGTTGGCAGTTCATACACGGCTGTGACTTGTCGCATTTGATCTATGGATGGTGAGTACGGGGATCGATGCTGTAAACTCTGGCCCCCAATTGACTGCCGAGAATAGGAATCTTAAAACGAGAATGGTGTTTCAAATCAAATTATGGGGAACAACATAGGATACTGTCGAATGATATAAGGTGATATGGGGCGAAGTGGCAGGATAATGTGAGATGACGGATATTTACAAGTTTGATCAGGTATGGCTATTATGCGAAATGACTAGGAATTCTATTATAGGAATTCTGGCAACTGACCTTGCGCCTCCGACACCCGTCACAAGGCTTTCTGTTGCTGACTGCAAGTTCCATGCTGAAGTTGGATGGCGTCGACCGTGCTGTGCCGGAACCGAAAACTCAAGTCTGCCCAGTCGTTTTTCTCCGCACCGTACGTTGTCCGATATATGCAGGGTCCTAGGACGTCTGACTGCCGCAATTCTAAAGACGGGTATCGAGAGTGACTATCCTTTGTTTACGTTGTCGTCCCCTAATTGTTCGGTGTCATCATGAGATGAGGGCGTCGCCAGAATGGAAGATCACAGCTAATTGAGTGTGGGGCGGGTATTTAGCAGGCTCGGCTGATGCTCTCTAGCCTGGGATAATGGTAGACTTATTCAAATCATAATTTAGAAGTCACTGTTTCAAATAATTAAGTATACAACTCGTTCGCAAAAGAAATGTTTAATGAATTTTCACCAGTTGAATTGTAATTCATCAAGGATTTTCTTTTGGGGTAGGAACCACGGAAGGCTTTGCTTTTCGCGAGTTTCCACGCTAACAACTCATACTGCAGCAGAGTAGGGTGCTAAAGCGATAAGCAAATCAGAGGTTTGTTTGCTCCGTCAATACAACATAGTAGAAAAGGGGCCACTGCATAACGAGCACGCAGCATAAACGGCCAACACCCATGTCCTGTACAACACTCGTAAGATATAACGCTGCTCTCACAGCTGTCAACGGCGCGACTGTCCATGTCGAGCTTTTTGAGGTTGAAACTACCAGCGGCAGGCTGATCTCGGCGTGGCCGCATGAGCTGCACTGTCAGCTTACACCGAAAATATTCCTGTCATCGGCCCCTGAGACTTGTAGCCGCCCTTGGTGAGATGACACGTCTTGAAAGCTCGACTGTACGCTCAATAATGATCGGAATTGCAAATCTGGGTATGCAAATCCGAGTATAGGAAGATGCAAAGTCTTTTCTGGAGTACTAGTGTAGCATTGTACAAGAGCTGTATGAGAGCATGTAGTTGCCCTGATGAATAAATATATTTCCTTGACTGAGTAGTCAGTGCCCAGTCCTTTGGACAAACCGCATACATATATCTTGTTGCTCTGAGAGTAATTATTCGGTGCTCGCAACCTTCTGCTTTTCCTTCCTCTCTTTCTTCTCTCTAGCCACTCTCATATACAACCGCCCTTTCGTCCTCCCCCAAGTCCTCTTTACCCACTTTCTAATCTTGAACTTCTTTCCGCCTTCCTTGGCTACCATCCCAACTGCCTGGACGCCGAGGCCGCCACTGGTCTCAGCATCCTCGGGGCTGTCCATAAAGCTACCCTGAATGGCCGCTCCGTCGGGTGCCTTGCAGCACGAACCCCCTACCTGTCTCTTCAGCTTGAGCATATCGTCAGTCGTGGAAGTGCGTGCTACCATGGTGCGCGAGGTGTTTCTGCTCGAACCTCCTCGACTGCTCCTATCTGCGTCTCCCGCCATTGTGCTTCCATCACCAATGCCAGGTTGATCCGCAGCAGCTAATTCCTCTTGCAAATTGGTGCTCAGGTTTCGCTCATGCGGACCATCGCCATCAGTCAGAGATGTAGAGCGCCATTCTGAAGTTCGCTCTCTCCCGTTGCTGTAGGAATATTGTGCAAGGTCGGACAGATTCAAGTCCCGACCGAGGGTCGTCTGGACAACGTCTCCAGGGGAAATACATTCCTCTGACCGCATGCCCTCTGACGGGTAGTTGGACGATGTGGAGGGGCTACGAGCCTTGGTGATTGCAGAAGAGGTCGTTGTCGTGTCGAGATGAAAAAAGCTTGTATTAGGCAAAGGCCATCTGAAAGACTCTCGAACGCGTGGGGGTATTTGAGTTTCACATGTCGATGGCGTAATCTCTTGAGGCTCTGAAACATGCTTTTCATGATGAGCCAGTGCTTCGGTTTCAGGCGGCAGTGGAGGCTTGATGTTCTCCAAATGCTGCACAACTGGGGTGCCGTCGTCTCTCGACGGAGCCGTGTAGAGGCTGATATACTCAGAGATTTCGGTCGAGGTGCCACGTCTGCGGTTCGCCTTATTCTCCTAGAGTGCGAAAGCAGAGGCGATGTTCCCACGTCGGTGTGGGAGGGCTTTACTCAAGTGGACGGTCGAGGGTTTGGTAGGACCGGCGCTCTGGGTTGTGGTTCGAGGCAAGAAGGCCCGCGTGGGCAACGAGAGCCCGTAGAAAGACATGCTGATAGCAGCGTACAACACAGGTAGTCGAATTACTATTAGAGCAAAGATCTGGGTGGAAAATATACCGATATCTTGAATGCGTCGGGCGACTATGCTGTGTCTGGATTGTGAGATGGTGTGATACTCTGGGGAGATCTGACCTCACGTCTGATGACGCTGCGGGTTGCAGTTTCCACGCATGGTGTAGACCAATCTTGCCACACTGTTCTGACCTGAATTTTAGTTTCTTCCTGAGCAAAGATTCCAACAAGTTGCAGCTTCCTGTCCCAATCTTTGGCGTTCTTAGGTTCCAGCCCGTGCTAGGATAAAAGGGGGGGGGGGGGGGGGGGAGTGGTTCCAATTATGCTTTGCCACCCCCAGCGGCAAATAACCAAAAGAGAAGGGCGACAGGTCCACACCAATTAAACACCCGGGAAAGAACGGAAAAGC
>JARVKF010000041.1:0-71290 GCA_039778275.1 Seiridium unicorne | reverse complement strand
CCCCCCCCCCCCCCCCCCCCCCCCCCCCCCCCCCCCCCCCCCCCCCCCCCCCCCCCCCCCCCCCCCCCCCCCCCACCGGCATGTTCAATTGCTCCATCACAATCCCTCTTAATGTGGTGGTTACGACTTCGTCATACGTCCTGACGCTAAAGCCACAGCGCACATTCTGGCATATCTGTAACCCGAAGTCCCCGCCAATTTTGGCGTTAAGGTTGAACTGTGTACAAGCCCAGCCAAAGGGCACTGATTGTGGCTACGGGCAACATAAAGTCAATTTCCAACCAGTTTGCGCTCCTCTGCCCGCTAGTAATCGCCAACGTCCTCTGCTCCTGTGTCGCACAATCTGGCTAATGGCTATCGAACTGTAGGCCATATAGCACACACGTTTCTCACGTCCATGAGACTTGGCCCGTTCATCAAGGTGCAGGTCTAGAATTGGTGGTGGTCCACTAGGAAGCAGCACGGTGGAAGTTTAGAATATGCCTTTTCCGATTAGCAAAGCCTACAACCATTACATTCTACAGTCGCTTTGTGGAGATCCCGGATGATGAAACTCATGTTCCTCACGTACATTCTTACCGCATCAAAATTGATTAGGCTTTTCTCAGTGCCGTTGTTCATTAATTCGCATTTGCACATCGTATATCTATTCCCCAACAGCACTCAGTCCTGAACTACTGCGTTTCTTTAACTTTCTCCTCTCACGAGGCGATTCAGACACATCGTCCACTATTTGAGTAGATGACCTATTCGTCGCCTTGTTTATGAGATTGCCAATTCGGCTACTGGACCTTGGCTCACTACCATAGGAGCTGCCAACGGGTTTCCGTGTGAAGGGAGATGTCTGCTGGAACCCTCCATCGTCGGATTGGGAGCCTGCAGCTGGTGCATGAGAATAGTGTTGCTCATTCGGTGGGAGGACATCGTCTTGATGATAAAATCGTCCATTGGCGATTTCGAACCGACCAGCCTCAATTGCTGCTTGATCTTTTTCCGATATCTCTCTCCTGCCGGTATGCCGATCGACTGACGCATTCAAGGTTCCTCGAAGTGTTTCTGCAGCGCCCTAGTGCGACGAGTTAGTACATCGCACATGGAGCTTCCAATGTGTCAAGAACAACTCACATGAATACCAGCAGCAGCAGCCTTGAGGTTACTCAGCGTAGAACCTGCATCATGTGGAGAGGTCAAGCTGTTTTGCTGTCGTTGCCGCTCAATCTCTTGCGGCGGCTGATTGCGACCAGGGTAGGAGAAGTTCTGGTTTCTTGCCGGAGATTGTGAGGATTCCCTGTTTTGGAACAGAGGCGGGGGAACCGTATCATCCACCACAGCACTCTCCGGGAATGATTGCCTATGAGAACTACGTCTTGGAATCGATGGGACCCTCTCAGGTGGTGCTTGTGGAGAGATGGGATCTCGTGGTGGAATGACACGGCGCCCAGGTGTTTCCGAGCTTCTACGTGGTCTTGCTGACGGCTCGTCAGCTATTGTGGCTGTTGCCGCACCTGCCCCAGGAGCTGCTGCGACCGGATCGTGCGTTGGTTCCTTAATGTCGACTGGTGACTCGTTGCTAACCGTTGGTAACTCCGCGGCATTGTTCGGTTCCTCGACGGTTGTGATACTGCCATTTGCGTTGGTAATCGTGGTCGTCGTAGTCGTTGTAGTTGTCGTCGTCGTAATGGTCTGCCCTGTGGCTGGGTTTGTCTTGGTCTCTCGTCTGATAGTCGGGCTCGTGTATGATGTTGGCCCCTCGCCCGATGTGCTGGGTTCTGCTTGTTCGGCTCGAGAGTTGACGGTGCCGAGCCCGTTTGGATTCGTTCCAGAATTCATGGTGCTTGGCCCACTCTGGTCGGCTCGAGAATTGATAGGTAGACCAGTGGTGCTCTTTGAGGCGTTGGATATATCTCCTTCGGTCCTCATCGAGCTAGTAGGCTCGCTGCCACCATATGTCGAGTCGTCGTTCGAGAATCCAGCGTTATTAGAGTTTGCTGGAGCGGCCTCTCCGCCCTTCAGCTTGTCCCTGGAGAACACTTTCCACACATTACGCTTCTCTTTGGTTTGCATCGTGGTTTGACTAGTTGGGTCACTCATCAAGTTGCGTAGATACTTGATTGTCGAGAAAAGACATGCAACTGAGCATTCACATCATTCGAAAAGGCGATCAAGTAATAACAGCTCTATTAATCAAACCGGTTATCGGCAACCGTACGCTTGGAAGGGGTTCAATCAAGCTAATCCCCATGCTGGTGATGACGGGGAGTATGATGTCACCCGTCTCCCCACATTGTCGTGCCCACTCCCGATAACGTTTATCTGGTCTATTTCTATCCAGGTTCTTGTATTCCATAGGCAGGCCCCAGTGATGCGCGCATTACATCACATGGAATAGCCTCATCCCGCTGATTATCTAGGAATGGCTTTCTCCATCGGAATCATGGAGGACTATTGCATAACATGACGCATACCACTTTTAGCTCTACTACACGCTGCTACCAGCCGCGTGGGTGGGGTGTTGGACATATCAGGTAACCTTAAAATGAAAGGATATAGTGATACCAAAGGTGATGAATTCTAATTTAAAGTTTCTTTGGTTCCACCAGCCGCCAATGTCTGCGCCTTACTCTCAATGTGCTGAATTACAGGGACCAGCACTCATGATGCTGAGACCGTTTCGCCTATGCGGTGGCACTTCCAGAGCCCCAGGCTTTAAGGATAGAGCGAGTGACGTGGAATCCCCGTCGTATCAATTGCTTGGCTCATCTCTTATATACTCTAGTCTAGAGAGGCCAGTGGAAGAACTTGAGGGTATCCCTTGATGTCCCTTGATGAGTTTCACATATGTGACTCAAGTTTCTCTCATTGGACCTTTTGGCTGAACAACATTGTGCGTTTTTTTCTGCTACGGCAATACGGCCTTGGGGACCTAACCCATTTTAGATGGTTTTATCTAGTTGGACCATGAGTACCCGCAATCGCAATTGCTTTGCGACAATGTGATGGTGAAAGAGAACCACCTTTACTTCCCACGTTTTTGAATTCACCTACGAAATGTCAAGACGTTCTTTCGGTGCGACTGCAGTAAAAATGATGATCTAGCTTCGATGCTTTTTTTTTTTTTTTTTTTTTTTAAATTTTCTTTTTTAGCTCTTAGCCTAAACGCTCAACGGGCATTGACTGGAACCTGTATCTGATTATAAATGTCGACCAGATTTCAACAACACCAAGCATGGCCAGAGGCCGGATTTTTGTCAGAGCTTTGCTGGTGACCAACAGACGGTCGCATAGTCGAACGACCCGGTTTCGACGGCATGGCAATAGTGATGCCGAATTGATTGTTTCACCTCGGAGGGTAGCGCATATATGTAGGTATTTGAAACGCGCCCGCGCAACAAGCTACGATTGTACTAGTTCTGCCGAAGGCGGCGTTGTGCCATGGGGGCGCCCATGCAAACCCTTGACAAAAGTTCACGACAGACGGCGGCACATGTGGGCCAAATAGCTTGGTGCTTTAAGTTGAGGAATGGAATCTAACATCCACGCCTGTCTCGCGCTCAAGCGATCCTTGTATCATGAACACTCGGCCGTCTCGGGATCTATGTCCAAACACAGATGTCGAGCGCTAGGAACTATCGAGCTAGACGACCAGCGGCCTGACCAATTTGGGAATCACTCATCTAGATGACGATTGTGCCACCCATGTAGTGTGAGGCCTCGTGTCCTGCGACCACGACAGGCTTTCCAAAAGCTGGACTATAATATATCACCGCACCATATTCTTCGGCGTGGCACTCTAGGAAAAGCATGTGAACCGACAGTCTGGGACCAGCTTTTATTCATGCGCGACCGATAAGCCGGGGACTGAGGTCGTGATTGTTCTTCTCCCCACCGTCCGATGGTTCGACTACCTACCTAATCGGGCAAACCCTTGCTTATCAGCATTCCAAGTCCGTCACCCACGCGTTCGTCTCTCGGTTAAGAATAACCTGGATCCTGTCGCCTCGTGGCATTGATGAATGGTGGCTTTCAATCATACGCAAACCCCAGAACGTGAGGATGTTCACCAACCGAGCATCAAAATGAGTGACCTATGGCGAGATGAAGAATATGGTCTTATAGCAGACAAGGTCTGTTGGGGGATATTCTGCTTGACCAGCGGTAAGTGGAACAACACTAACTGAATGACATTGCTGCGATAGTCACTGATAAGACCTCGGCGTAGTAATTGTCTTGCTTCGACTGTACTGTCGTGCGCGGACCGGCCGAAAGTTCCTCGGTGCCCTAGGGCTCGACGATCTAGTGACCTTGGTCTGCTTGATGATCATCCTTTCAGCTTGCATCCTAACCACTATTGCCTCCGGATGGGGTCTGGGAAAGCATTTCGCCTCACTCGACGAGGAGCATCAGGTACAAGCAATGAAGTACAATGCTGTTATCGACGCTGTAATCATATGGAGCTTCTCCACGCCAAAGTTTGCCATTGTGTTTCTCCTGAAGAGGATATTGAACCACGGGAGGAAGACAACTGTGCTATTCTGGACCCTCGTTCTGATAGGGCAAGTCGCCATTCTCGCGACTTCGATCTGGGTATTCAAACAGTGCGATCCCATCGACTACCAGTGGGAACAGTACAGACATGATGACGCAGTCACCGGAACCTGCGCACCAGTCAGCATACTGACGGGCATTGGATATTTCGGATCGTCCTATTCGGCTTTCCTTGACGTATTCTTCGCCCTCTACCCAGTACCATTCGTCATGAGGCTGAGGATGCCGCTGAAAAGCCGTATATCGATTTCTCTGTGCCTCAGCCTCGGTGCAGTCGCATGTGTTATATCAGTATACAAGTTGAGCATTATCGGTACGGCATTTGCTCTCATGGGAGATGACCCCACTTGTGAGTCAGCAGTCTTGAAGCCCTTTGAGGAATTACTCACGCGCAATTCTAGTTCCAATTCCATACCTGAATACACTGGGCCTTTCTGAGGCCTGTGTTCTTATCGTATGTGGCTCTCTGCCGGCCCTGGGCCCTCTGTTCCGTTCAGTCAAACGCAAGGTTAGCAGAACCGGGTCCAATGGCAGTCGGTCTTATCAGACCTACGTCACGAACGACAGTCATCTTAGGTCACAGAATGGGTGGACCCGCATTGATGAGCAGAAGCGACATGACCCTGATGCCGTACTTGTTGGGGCTGCTCTAAATGACGATGGAATTCAACTTACACCAGTCGATCCTGCAAGGAGCAGACACGCATCCTATTGATAACCGCAGCTCTATTGATAGATGAAGACACATCTATCAGGTGGTTGATAAGTTGTTGATCACCATCTGAGTACGTCCCATCTTTCCTGTAGAATTCCGCTTCTACTATCGCCGCTCTCGCAGCAGCTGATGAAGGGTCACAGCCACTCCACTCAACCAAGACATGGGGATGCAGCTGAAATCCGATCTGCAGAAGAAGCCAAACATTAGAGAACTTGACTAACAAAGTCTAGCTTTAAAATGAGCTTGTCGTTGCCGAATGTTCATGGTCCAGGGGCACTGAATATGCACCGACGTTTAAATGCGGTTGGGGCTGTGTACCATTTCGCACATCATCTTCAATTTTGCCCTGAAACTCAGCGGGAGTGTGATTCTGGCGTTGCCAAAAGCTCCCCTCAGGACAAAGCGAGACTGAAGTATAACACAATTAATCCATGTCAAAATCGCATTTTCTAACCTGAATTAGCGACAGTCTGCTGATTACTCCGGCGTCGTAATGGCCATGCAGGTAATCGCTGTATTGATCTTTGCAGCTTCTGACCACTCGTTCAGCTGGCTTTGCACGGGCGAAAGGGCGCTGTAAGACTTATCGGCCATTTCCGGTGTCGCAGAACGTCCGCCTGGCTGTTGCAACTCAGAAGATTTCGCGGTTTACCGGAATTCAGTGATTACAGGCCCATTCGACAAGATCCATGAGGACGTATTCGACAAGACCTGGAGCCATGCGTTTGCTCAAGTCACCTTCATGTCGCAACATGTCAGCCATATGCGAGGGTCGGCGTTGAAAAAGCTATGCCGCAATCCAAGGATCATGGTGCAGCCTGCCAGCTAGAGCGCTCCCTAGGGGAGTAGACTGCATTGAGGCTGTTGGACACCACGGAAGAGAAAAACCGGCTATCCTGGTATCATTCATGTTCCGAAATACTGGGTGTTATGAGGCGGCAGAAAGCAAATGGAACAGACTGGTCAGATGTCTTCTGACGATTCGTGGATCGGGAAAAAATCTGATATTGTCACCTTACGAAGACGCACTGCCGAATCCCTAAGCGAACTAGATCGGGCGCGAGATGATCTCTTAGATGAATATCAGTTGCGATCTGACCTTGAATGCGAACGTCAAAGCCAGTCACATCAGGTTCTCGTGGTGATGTTGACCCTGGGTGCTTCGTGGCCTCCAATCCTTGATGATGGAATCAATCTTGAAAGCCGCAGACAAGACGATATTGGACATTGAGGATGTGGAGTCACTTTGGGGGAATGCACTGCTGGGAAGAGAGGAAAGATGTGGGCCGGCAGTGCCACCAGAAGTGGTGGGACGTTTTTAATGGCACGTAGGACAAACTGAAGATTTTTGGGAGACATGTCAACGTGTTATACGAAACTGAAAGATAAATCTAAAGGGAAATTCAAAATAAACCCTGCTGTGAACGACAAACCAAACTCGGGATGAAGAGTAGTCATCACAGCACCTATTAGCCATATGACTGCCCCAATGAATACCATCTCTACTGGATAACGAGTGATTGAGTGTTTCTAATTTACATGATAGTACGGCGGCTCTTTTCTCTTATTCTGGGATGGTCTAGCGCTAGGTTACGTTTCATAATGAGACTATGTGTAACCTTTTGTCTCTTACTTACAAGGTGTGGCTCTTTGTTACTGACAAATGTCCCGCACTTCCCCCCGCCCGTCACTTTGTTTATAATAATAGATATATATCGCCGTAACGATTAGACTTAAAAGGGTAAAAGCAACATGTTTTTCCAGCTCACTAATCTAAGTCTAAGTTGACAATTTTGGCGGCAAATCCGGGTGTTGGCTTATAGACTAAAATCGCAAGGTTAATGCAGTTCTAGCTCGGGGCCCTGGCAAAGTAAATAGAATGGTCTGGTCGCTCTATGTTGTGTATTACGAGAGTGACCGCTTCAGATGGTGTGATTAACTCGTTTTTAATAATTATGGGATACCCTTTGTCACGGTTCAAGAGGGTCACAAAGGCTTTGCTTCAAGGTCCCCCACAAAGTGTGTAAATTACAAAAGCTGGAGAGCTAGAATTAATCTCCAAGCTCTCATCTAAATACTCTAAGCTGACAGCTGGCAATAGCTGGCGCTAGCGCCAGTCCGTGACACCCTTATTACAACTCCCTCACTATAATCCCTAATTTTCAATTGAAAGGTGATTTATTTAAACTGAACTATTAGCATTGTCCTGCACTTCCTTTAAAGCTTACGTATTAGTGACCTACGGACTACACTGTATTGGTGCTGAATGCGGAAACGGCATGTTAGTTTCTTTGTTTTAGGACCAGTTTCTTTTTATCATTTCCATCTATTAAGTGACGGCATTTATATATAACTGATCTTGTTATTTACTTATACGACCGTGTTGTTCTCTCGTTATTACCCTTATAACCTACTATATCCTGCTGATGCCGTATAGGAATCGACGACTCTATCGCAGCGAACATATTTCCACGCTTAGCCGTAAAAACTGCCCTCATTAAGGGAAGGTATAGCCAGTAATGGAGCTATCTAAGGTTAAAGGGATGAATTTATGGATCTCCGTATGGCTATTCGTGTGCCTCGCTTCCCTCACCTCCTCGCAGAAACGACAGATCTTTAGTAGTTTAAAGTGGCTCATCGCACCGGCGCGATATGTGTTACAGAGCGCTACTGTTACAACACAACGGCAGGGAACAAATATAAATCAGATAGAGGCGATCGGTAACGAAATAAAGACGAGTCGCACGGCAGAAATGAATCAGACAGCAAACACGAATCAGACAACGGAGATGGTATTGCACCCCATAGTCACGTACATTCCCGAGTTACTGAAAGAATATGGAGAAATATTTAAGGAGTCGACATTAGTGACCTTACCAGATATGGAAAAGAAGCCAAGGCAAGACGGTCAGGAAGACAATATTAATGTACCACACTCGCCTATCCACCCTGCCTATAATTATAGGGAGTCTACAGCGGATCACGAACTTACAGACATCTTGAATCGGTTAGTTGATATTGAGATTCCGATACTGCTGGGGCTGTCACCCTCTGTCCATGTATCTTCCGATCTTTCTTCAGTCTCCGCATCTATAGTGGATCAGCTATGCCCTTCAGACTCAACAGGAAAAAGCAGGACTACAAATTCAAGCAAAGATAAAGAGATAGATATTAGGACTGCTGTCTATTGTTCAGTCGTGCGTTTAATACGCGGTACTCACAAGCTCCCTTCGCCAAGTGAGTCCACACAAGCCTTACAGGCATGGACAGAGATCATACGCAGGGACGTGAAAACAGAAACCGCAGCATTATTAACGGCTCTTGCTGGGATCCAGGCCCCGGTCAGTCTTGGAAGGCCAAAGAAGTTCTGGTGGGAGTCGTTATTTGGGAGTTTACAAGATCAACCGAAACAGACGTCAATGGAGTATAAAGACACAGTAGCTAATGCTATCTTGTCTTTCCTGATTCCAAGTCCGTCTCACTGTATAGAATCCATGTCAGCCATAGTTTTACACGAAAAGCTGCCATCCGACAAGATCCATCTGTTCGATATAAACAGTCTTATTTCATCTGTCCACACCTTGATATCAGGCTATGAAGCTGGAATTCTATCAATCACCGACCAGAACTGGAACAAGCAACCTAAAGAACTTCCTAATAAGACTGTCTTGTGGCAATGGGGTGCCCCCCGGCAACCTGATGCGAAGACCAAGAGTTGGACATTCAATATAAATTCAAGGACGAAGGAGATAGAAAAGAACCTAGTATCTGATGGAAATCTGATGGCCGTCAAGGCCAGCTTGAAAGCTCTGGAACAACACAGCGAGATGGATGGCCCGACGAAACTCATTGCGGATAGGATCTGCGCAATTGAAAACCAACGAACTTTGTTATATTCACAACTTAAGAGAGACCATGTGAGCAGATGGAGAAAGAATGAGACGATGGGCGAGTCTCAGAAGGAAAGGGGAGGCGAAGGAGAAACGGCAGCAGAAGGTGTGGAAGTCTCATATGAGTTTCCGGGGCCAGGTCAATTGGTAAAGCCGATCTTAGATGCATCAAAAGCCTGCTAAATGTTGGTTAATGATCCGAAATGACACTTATGCTTCCAGTGATATATCTTAGTCTCTAAAGAGAAAGGAAGTTCTTGTTGCTCTAGCACAAGTACGCTTGGCTGGTTATGGTGAATATCACTTCTGTCATCACAGGTATAGTAGTCATACCGATACAATTTTGCCAATTAAAGTGGCGATTTAATTAAACAGATCTCTTTCTCGAGTTCAGTTCCCGTTACCATTTATCGTGATTGGCTGCCTCTTGGTCGAAGGTAGCAATCACGATGATGGTTCTGTTACTTGGACTGACTTGGCAACATCCAATTGAGTTATAAATTCTCTTTCGAAACGTGGTCATCACAAGAAATCACGTCTTCAGGAACTTGCTACATATCTCCTGGCTTCCTTAATCGCCGATCCTTATGTCAGATGTGTGGTACATCAAAAGTTCATAGGCGATTGTGGAAGAGAGTGGAATACGATTCGGCTGAAAGCTTTTGCCAATGAACCCTGAAAACGTTTAATTTAACTACTACGCAGTAACCTACTGCTATGAGGCCAGGCGGCGCTTTACAATTTGAAGCTCTCATACCCTTATTGATATGACTGCTTTATCGAAAAGAAATGGGCCTCGGTGGAGCGCAACGTTCTTGGGCTATTTCGGTAAACTTCGGCGTCCAATTTTCTTATCATGTGTGACTTTTCGAGTATGATAATATTCCTCAAGGTCTCTGTCGTCTTCCTCTCTCAAGCTGTTCATGTTGTGCAAGAAGCTCAATGAGACTTCGACAGCTTTGAACCAAATTGATCAGGATCATGGCTTGCTGCAAGGTCCCACATGCCCCTGTCTCTGTTACGACAAGGGTCTGCTACGGAAGTACGAAAACCCGGCGAAGTGCATTCGGTGTTGATTTTCAGCGAAGGCCGCGCGATCTGACGTTCTATCTGGCACCATTTCCTTCGCGAACATACACTAATGAGCAATCTTCTCGAGGCTTTTGCAAGCCTGCGACTTCACCAGCCAGCAAGGAGTTAGCCGGCAAGCGCATGGCGGGACCAGGACTCTACCTGGCTGGGAAACGCGAGGTCAAAGACATCACTATGACCGGTAGCACACCAAAAGAAAAGATCCACCTCAAGGGGCCCTTCTCCCTGTGGTCTTGTTCAAAGCCAGAGACTCTCAGAATCCCACCCCGATTCTCGGTGACCCATACGCACAGCAACTCCTAGACCGTTGCGACTTCGATCTTGATGCTACGCAGTTCAGTTTCACTACAGACGACCGCTATGTCACCTGGATTGCTAATCGCTCCAAGCGCTTTGACCAGTGGTGCCAGGATTTCTTGGACCCGCATCAAGAACCTGTAACAGTACTGCATCTAGGGTGTGGACTCTACTGCCGGTACTTCCGAGTGGAACACCGTCCCGAGAACGAGGTACGATGGCATGACCTCGATCAACTCATGGTTGTAGATCAGTGGAACAGGCTGATCCCCAGTCCCGTGGAAGGGGACTACGCTTTACGAACTCTGGATGTCACCAATAAAGGCTGGTTCCGCAATGTGCCGGCAGACAGACTGACACTGATAATTGCCGAGGGATTGATGCCATATCTAGAACCTGAACAGGGCCAGAAACTCATACACGATTTGGTCGACTATTTTGGTGCTCCAAGCACAGAGACTGACCGTAAGACCAGCCGGTCTTCGATACGCTGGGAAGTCTGTCAGTGCGGCTCACTGGCTATATCAAAGCTCCCAGGACAAGCAAAACGGCATTCAAGTGGGGTGTGGATGAACCTGAGCAAATCCAGGAGCTTCATCCACGACTCGCACTTAAGGATCGAGTGCTCTGGAGCGAGTATATGAGTAGCCATCCTCCATTCTTCGGAAAATATGGTACGGAAGCGGCATCTGCGATGCCTTCTTTTGAGAAGAACATCCAATTCTGGAGGGTTGACTTTAAACGGCTACGACGTAACTATTGGAAACATTGTCACTGTCACCTGGTGTATGGTGGGATAAGGGATAAAGAACAGTTGTAGCACGAAGTGCTGCAATTATTCTCTAGCCTGTTCTTATTAAATAGGAACCTAATCCTTTGTTTATATGAAACCCTTGACAGTCACGCCTTTACTCTTCCCTTTGTTGCTTTATCTATTCCCAAACTTGCAGCTAATTTATTTTCCCCATTGACTGCTATTACAATTAAGTTGTCCTTTTAATACTATAACAATAGAAGAACCCAAACGAGCAGTTCGACTATTGCCTAAATTTCAATCAACTGTGGTATATAAAGCCTTGTAACCGTAATTTATAATTTTAGTCGATCATTAACAAACCTGTTCGGATTAACAAATATTTGCGCTACCACTTACCAAATGGCATCCGCAACCCGTCACATTATCCGACATGGATTCTCGGGCTTTGGTCCTAGAAGTGCTCTACTTGTTATGGATGTGGTAATCGCATACCTCACTGAACGTCAGCAATTTAACAATATGGGCCTTGAGATAGAGCTGTTTGTCTTCGATAAGAACGACGCTTCTAACGCAGGCGCTGGCACTGCGTGGCAGACACTGTGCGACGCAACTCCAAATTCCGGTGTTACCTCGGCAGTTACACTCCCAGGCTCTACCGTAATTCCAAATCAGGATATCGTAGCAGCTGCCAGTGACCTGGCCAGCGCTGTTGCTCAAGAGCTCCACGATAACCGTGCGGTGCATGAGGATGAGATGCGCCAAAGGAACCCTGCAGCGTATGCTTTACTCAATCAGGCTACCCGAATAGATGGTAGCGTTGTAACAAGCACTGCTTGTGCCACTAGGGGCTTAATTGGCAAAGTGCAGCGTACTAACATTGATAAAGTCGTCAACTTTGTGGGAGCACATGTCCCTGAGATTCGAATATTGTTCAAGTTCGAACACACCATAGTTGGCGCCGATTTTTCAAGTCCAACCCAACCACGTCTTATTGCGCGACGAAACGATAGCATACAGCCCGAGGCATATCCATTTGATTTTGTTCATTTGGCGAATGGACCAACAGCAGAGATACCCGTCTCATCAGAAGTAAGGCCACGCACCTTTTCATCCGTACCAAACGCTAATTCCATTCGAGACTTCCTTGGAAAGCACGAGCTACTTGATGACAAGACTAAGCTAATAAAGAGAGGCGCAAAGATTGCTATTGCCGGAATGAGGCTTTCGGCTTATGATCTTGTCCCAGTTATCATGGCCATGACCGATATGATTGAAACAAAAGCCGGAAGCTGGGTCTTGAATAAGAAAAGGATAGCAGGATATCAGGGATTGCTTACGTTCATTGGTCGCTCTGATGGAGATCCGGCACCCCCACGACATGCTCACACAATGCATTGGCCCGATGGAGAGTCCTTCCTTACCACAGAAGAAGTGCATGCTATAATGCTACAACGAGACTTTGATTGGCTATCATTGGCGGCGCCTCTACTGACAGCCAATACCGCCGCCAGACTCGGCGTGCCTCCATCACAGATTGAGTTGCCGACGACGACCAAGGAGAGTATGTTGGAATATCATAACCAGAACAACGAATACCGCGCAGGTAACCTTACAAGCGCCGGGTTGCTCCGAGCAGGCCAGCTAGCATTGATTGGAGGTTTTGGTTTAGAGTCCGACCCCGACACCGCGGAGGCCCAGCTAGTTGCCAAGGCACCTTTAACTCGAGAGGGGCGCGCTGGTTTTCCAACGCGAAAGTCGGCCGCAAATGATATTACACAGGCTCGTGTCGCCATTCAATCGCCCAACAGCGAGTTCTTTGCCCATTGGAAAAAGGCGTGGTCGCTCGATAACGCATCGCCAGTTGAAATTCAAGATTTGATTGCTCAGTTATTCGGCCTTGGTGTTGCGACTTTCGTCCAAGCAAATTTCGACGAAATCCATCTCCAGCAGCAGAATTCACGTGTCATATTGCATGATCAGCCTTTTGATGTGTTATTCGCCCCGAAGACCATGACCCGCAGCGCAGATGTATTGCTTACGAGCCTGAAGGGCAAGGTCAAAGAGATTGTACCCGGCGTTCCAGAATACATAAAAGGCCGATTTCTCCAGTCCCTTGGGGGAGAGCCGATACATGCCCTAGATGTTGGCCTCGGAGGCCACGGTGAGACTGTCAGTCTATCGTATGGACAGACGTCGATAGTTGGACTTCAGTCATTCGATATACATAATCACGCCTCAGCTGCCGACTGGGCTGCGACAGCCTCTCGAATGCTTGTTATATTGAGCGCCATGAAGGCGGCCGGAGATGCAACAGCGTTACAGACGCTCATCAAAACGTATGGAAATAATAATCTGCCCCCTAGCCGGGATTTCCACATAGAAACTGCCATGTTCGAAGACGCGTGGAGAGAAGCACAAGAGAAGGCCTGCTTTGTGCGCGTGTGTACAGCGTTTTCGGAGAAAGAACGCGTAAGTGACTACACACATCACATCTCTAGCCCGGAAACACGTCGAACATGTATTGCCTTTCTGGACCTAGTGCGACCTGGGGCTCAGAGATCTTACCAAGAAGAATTGAGTGGAATCCCAGCATTTGATCCAATTCACAAAAGGCAATTCTACATGAAGCGCCACCTTGATTTTACCCCTGTGGAAATGGAGAGGCTTTGGCAGCTCATTTTGAAAGGCAATTCGGTATGAAAAATGGAGCGGCTTAGGCAGTATAAACTAGACAATCCGTAGTGGCTCAACGGCATCATCGCTCTCAGAATCAGAACCAGCTAGGCTGTAGAGACGCGGTAAATTTCTTCTGGCATAGATAATCACGATAACAGAAATAGTCTCAAGCGAAGCAGCTTTCTAAGAGATAAAACGTTCCCAACAGTTGGTTCTCTAAGGTCTTTGAGAAATGGTCGAGTGAGGCTAAATCGTGCACAAATTGTGCCAATGAATTCGGTAACTTGTCTTATCTGGCTTAAGAGATTGTAAAGTCTAATTCAGACGTCATCGATCTTTGAGTGCTGAAACTAGGAGAAATCAGTCCCAAACGAATCATCGGCGGCAGAATCCCAAATTACGGGCTCTGTGCAGCTGCCGGGTGAAGTCAGCGCCTCTGACTGAATCTGTATACGCTTTGCAGAGCACACTGCCACAGCAGGCCAATCACAAGGACCGAACTCCGGATCTCATGTGCCGTTACCTCCTTTGGTTCTTTAACCGGGTTCCCGCTCGAGAGGTTTAATAGCTCTGTCCCTGTTTTGCCGGATTCGCGGTCCGGAATAAGGGTAAAATGGCGCAAAAAATGAGTGCGGCTGCCAATAGGCACGTAAAAGATTAGTCTCTCAGGTAGATTAATCAAGTGGAGGTAGCGGTTTGTGATATTAAACCTACATTATCCGTGGGGCTGGGTAAGGTGGCTATAAGAGAGCCTTGCTCCACGCCCCATTCCCTATGCTCCATGCTCCGTATCCTGAACAATTTAGGTGAGGCAATACGTGCGCAATCGAACTGGTTCCAAAATAACCTTCCAGTCTTCCATCACCTTCTGAAGCTATAGCTTGAACTGTCGCGATCATGTTTGGCCACGTTTTCACACTCCTGGCATTTGCCAGCACAGTCCTAGCGCACGGATACGTTTCCTCGCCGGCCGTTCGTCAGCCCGGCAACGCTGCTGTTGCTGCATGTGGGAGTTCCGTCGTGGACAACATCAGAAACGATAATGTATGTTCCCGCTGAACTCTCTATCGTATTGTCTCGAGAGTTTACCTTGCATGCGAACGTGTCAATCCAGATAACCCAGCTAACACGCAACAGACATCCCATGTGGAAGGCCTTCCTGAGCTCGCAGCTCAGGACAGTGGATACAACAGCACGCTTTGCAATCTGTGGCTCTGCCGGGGGTTGCAATATGCCGACAACGCCGCCAACGTGCAGAAATACGTGCCTGGCCAGGTCGTCAACTTGAAAGTGAAGCTCACGATCCCGCACACGGGTAACGCGAACGTCAGCGTAGTCGATTCCAAGACGAACGAGATCTTGGGCCAGCCCCTAGTGAGTTGGGATCAGGGTTACGCCGATGAGAAGGCGTTCTATGCTGGCACCACACCGAAAGATCAGGTCGACTTCAATGTTACGATCCCTGGAGATCTAGGGACCAGCTGCGCGGTGGATGGGGCGTGTGTAAGTTCTACTATTCCCGTATCTAAGCGAATGTCCTAGCCTGATATACATGTTGTAGGTTTTACAGTGGTGGTGGTATGGAACAAGTGCGAAACAGAGTTATGAGTCCTGCGTGGATTTTACCGTGGCAGATCCTTGAGGTGGATGCGAGGTAATCTTTTCCTTTTGAGAACCTTGCAAGGTTCTTCAGCGGTTTGATGTTCCTCAAGCTGGTTCTCGTCTCTAGATACGTTACAGCAACGGTTACATCTATAATCTGGCTCTTTTTAAGCGCGGTAAATATGCTCTCTTGAAGAATGATTAGTCTAACTTCAATGATGGGGAGTAACTAGACCACTTACTTGAGCCTAGAAATCGAAGATCATCCTGGATCAGTGCAGGCTTGGCGGAGTAAGTACTTCGCTCGTTCACGTTCGAAGAACGGACTGGCGAATTTGAGTTGACTTGGCGGCGGCTCAACCTCCATCCATTTATTGACTCTGACCCTCATTGCCATCAAAGCTATCTTGTCTCACTTTGCGCTTCTCCGCGGCCACGGATTCCCGTACACTGGTCACTGGAGCGTTGTTGGCTTTAGATTCAGAAACCATCCCAACCAAGTTTGAATGATGAGTGCTCGCACGCGAGTCAATCCATTCCACGAGCATCTCCATTAATCTGTCAATTTCACGTTTTCGTCGTGCAAGGTCGTTTCCAATGTAGTCAGATTGATTACTGCCTCGCGTGGATCCAAGAACTGAGCCCAATCTAACCCTCATCGCCATTTCTGATAATATCTTCACAGGATGGCGCCGACCGGAATAGAATTTAGTAGAAGCAAGGCATCAATGGAGTCGTCATGGAAATCCAGAGGGCTGGTCCGCTTGGAGATGCTGACCGTGAACACGCAATCTAATTGATGTCTGGGCTTGCATTGCCTGTAAATTCCGACGTTCTTTCAACACTCTGAAGTCTCTTCCTCTTTATAGATGTCGAAACAATTGAGTCGATCTCGAGCGTCACGAATGGAGTGTGCAGCTCGCTGTTCATCAAGAGCCGTCTTACAAACGCTGCGAGCCTTCTGTGCTGATGTTGAACGAGACCTAGTTTCTTTAGGGGAATATTGAAGAACGAGATTTGAAGGCGTGCTTAAAATATGATCTTGTCCTTTCAAGTAGTCGCACACATTCGCCGAGTCGTAGTTGAATATGGAAAACGACGCAAAAACAGGGTTGAGAGGAAACAGGAGTTTTCTGCCAATGATTCGAAATCAGGTGATCTAGGCAAACTAGACTGTCGGTTGGGCGACGTCCAAAGGCTAATGTGCACAGCGTGGCAGAACATCGCACGCACGACATCGCACTGCGATATACACTCAACTACTCGCTATACCGCATCTGCACTAGCGCGCCTGACCGCGTATCTGGCCAAAAAGAAGAAGATTGCTTAGCAAACGCAACATAGCTCGGAGATTGTCACGATGGTATAATTGGGTTATGGTCGTTGTCTTTAGATGTGAGTATCTTTGATCCAAGCAAACCGGATTCTGAAAGGATAATGTAATGCTGCATGGGATGCGTTCAATGCAAACGTAGAACTATGAATGTCAAAATAGCTAATAGTGCTGAGGACTTCCGCATTCAGGAGACCTAGCTGCTTAATGAGCTCGGCGATGCACCAATGTGCGTATACCTCAGCTAAGCTAGAATGGTAGGCAATAAATTGGTGATTATTGAATGGTCGACAGTCCATATTATGTGAGCGCAGCAGATTTCTCTTTATTCATGATAGCTTCGTCGAACTCTAATTGTCGTATGCCAAATGGGGTACCGAATCCAGATCCTTTTCCCCACATTGCTGTATGATGCGAAGAGGTATTCTTCATCTTTCGCAGCCCCAACGGTGTAGTCTGACGCAAATTCCACGCACATGTCTAGCATGGAACCGTCCGCAAAGCTGCTAAAAGTTGTGAACGACTGCTCTTGTTGTGTAAGAGGAGCACAGAGCGGCAGCGAAGCCTTGCAGCGGACGGTGTCATAGAAGACGAGGAATTCGCTCAGCAAGCGGCGGAAGCATACACAAGCAACTCAATTGAACCAATGTATCAGCAGAATCTATTCTGTGACAACCGTGACATTCACCCCATTACCCCATTACCCCACATCAGGTGAACCCGCTATTTTGTGCCCCACACACTTTCTTTGCCCTTCATCGATGTATCTAAACGCGCTAGAGGGGATCGGACTTGTGCGCGACCGGACCCAATGTGTACATGTATCCTCGCTTGATGACGAATTGTGCTTTATTTTATTGGCAGAGTAGATTCGAACTGTTTGTGGAGAGATAACCACGTCTTACACTGACCATCAATTCCTATCATGATGACGGCCCCAAGAGGCGAAGGATTCGAGAATGTGAGTTTCAATCATCACACTTGGCTAGCCCTTGCCCTTCAGCTAAGTCTGCAAAATCTCGATGGTAGGCTGATGAACACTTAGGTACTCATCGTGGGTGCCGGGCCAGCAGGTATGCTGCTCGCCCTGATGCTGGGACAGGCTGGCGTGCCCGTCGTTTTGATTGACATGGCCGCTGGACTTGATCAGAACCCGCGCGCAACACATTACGGACCACCCGCCATGTATGAGCTGAATCGTGCTGGTCTAGGCGATGACATACGTCAAGAGGGTTTCCTTCCCGATGGGGTTTGTTGGCGCAAACTGGACGGCACGCCTATTGCATCGATTCATAATGGTGCCTTCCCCGACGACCCAAACCGTATGGCATGTCTCCCTTTGAACAGGCTTGGTCTCATTATGCAACGCCATCTGGAAGCACAGGGTAAAGTCGACGTTCGCTACGGATACAAGGTCATCGGCATCGGCCAGGAGGAGACGAAGGCTTGGGTGGAGGTAGAGTCCCCCGAGGGCAAGCAAACTCTGTCCGCTAGCTACATTGTTGGGTGTGACGGAGCCAACAGCCAGATCCGTCGCTCGCTTTTCGGAGACAGGGAGTTTCCCGGGCGGACCTGGAACGAACAGATCGTCGCTACTAATGTGAGTGCCCAGAGCCTAGTGACTTTGCCGGCTCGAAATACAGCCACAAGTCCCTCCTCAGATCTCTTCGAGGTTTGGGGCAGGAAGTAAAGGAATCGATTCCCGTGAAGATGCAAAAGAACAATCGCTAAAATGGGCATGTTACCAGGTCCGCTACAATTTCGATCAGTATGACCTGTCGGATTCGAACTTCATAGTCCATCCAGAACATTGGTCAATGGCAGCTCGCATCACTCGAGACGGATTATGGCGAGTGACGTACGGAGAGATCCCTGGGCTATCCAACGACGAACTACGCCAACGCCTACCCGAGAAGTTCAAAGCGTTTCTGCCTGGAGCCCCAGATCCGGGTCAGTACGAGGTTGTGAACTTCAGCCCCTACAAAGTCCATCAGAGATTGGCAAAGCAAATGAGGGTGGGTCGGTTCCTTCTAGCTGCCGATGCTGCCCATTTGTGCAACCCATTGTAAGTGAACCTGACTCCTTCCATCAAGCAATCTCCGAAACATCCTTCTCTTCCATTTCTTTTCTGCTTCATTGAAACTAAATTTTCTCCTTGTGTAATAGCGGGGGCATGGGCCTAACTGGTGGCATCGTCGATGTTGGCGGTCTCAGGGATTGTCTTGTCGGAATCTACGAAGGGAAAGCCGACGACACCATCCTAGACCGTTATAACGACATCCGAAGGCAGAAATATCTCGAAATTATTGATGTTGTTTCTACCGAAAACATACGTCGTCTTTTCTCAACCGATCCGGATAGGGCTTTGGAGACTGATGACTTCTTGAAAATGTGTAAGCAAGCGTCGGAAAACCCTGAGGTGGCTGAACAAATGCAAAAGGTAAATCTACAATTCTATCCTCACATTTTGAACTAAAATAGATTACTTACATTTTGATTCATAGGGAGCTTTACTTGTGTCACATGATTTTACACAATACTATAATACTGTTTAATACTACAAGCTAAAGTTAAAGCTTCTTATAGATAGCTTAAATCAGGATTTATTGTGGTAAGTTCAAACAGGGGGTTCCAAATAGACTAGCTGACCGAATTGACAAATATGCAAGTCTATGATAGTCTCACATCTACGAACTTTGTACCGCTGTCAATGCTAATATTATTCTCGTGACTCGTCACTGTCTCTCCAAGATATCAAAGATAGAGATGGGCCAAATGACTGCTAAAAAAAGCTATCTCCCGTGTTCATGAGATCTAAATCTCAGAGCTGAAAACTTTCCCTATCATCCACAGAAAACATGTATCTAAGGGAGCAAACCTCGGCGCCCATCGGGATGCCGAAATCAGGGGCGTTGAAGAAGCTCAGCTTGCTTCCTCAAGGAAGCGGTTCGTTCATTTCGCTTATTACTTCTTTCAGGTCGACGATAAGAGCTGTTTCAACTATAACGCGCATTTTACTTATTCAGTTTCTAACGCGCAACTTGGAATCACCTGCCTATCGCGTAATCTTGGAAGCACTTCGCATTCAAAGCCACTGTACCTCATATCTTTGTTAATTGAAAGGCGCACGTGCCGAACGCCTTAGTCCAAGACACCGTCTAGAACAAACACTTGAGGCTTCAAAGACAGCCGGGCTTTATAGCACCTAATCTTTCACTTTAACTGTGCGATTTTTTTCGAGATGAGTTAGATGCTTGTAAGAATTGAATCGTTGACGCGGAGGCCATGTCAATATAAAGACTTGTCGACTACATGGCGATAACATGAACAAATGAGCTTTCAAGACTTTTTAAACATGAAACAAAAGAATAATTCATAAGCTTCCATACACGCCGATTGTATAGCCTGCGATTATCTCCAGGTCCCGGATGCCCTTTACCCACCTGAGAGGTGCGAGATACTCGTGAGCCTATAATCGTGTGTTCCTCGTTCCCTGGCCCCGCATGTGCCGAAATCTGCTCGGCCAGATGCCCTGTTTGCCGGGCGACAAAATTCCGTTGGGATCCACAGCATCCTGTATCATGATTAGTCTAGAATGCCTGATGCTCACCATACATGAGATTCTTGCCTTAATCGTCTCCACGAATCGTCGGTATGCATGATCGTTGAAGTCAAAAGCGTCCGCGATCATATCTGAACGAGTTATTATTCACGCATCGCTCCGTTGATGTAGAATCGTCTGAGTTTACTCACCCATGTGGTTGATGTGCGAGCGATAGCTGCTGTATCCCCTCTTCGATCCTTCTCGAACGAGACCCTTGAGTATCGCGTCCACACTTTGGCGTTGATCGGATTTGGTTTTGTCGAAAACCAGCATGTTGATGAGGATAACATGGCGCTCATGCATAAAAAAGTCGCAAAAAAGCTCGTATCCTAGGCGCCCAGAGATATCCTTGGCCAGTTTGAGCCAGGTCAACACCTCTTTGCCATCGGAGGGTATAATGGGTGAGTAGTCCGCATGGCCTCCAATGCCCCCGTCCTTGGGAAGACGGAACTTAACTATAGGTAGACTCCATAAACTCGGGACACCGACGAACATACCCCCATCGGGCTCCGGAATCTTCTTGGCGTCCAAGAGTTCCTTGTGGTTGGCTGCAAACATCTCACTGCGAAGTCGACCCTCCGGAGCCTTTTCGGCCACCATCTTCTGTACCTCATTGTATTGGGCTTGAATCACATCTCTAGGCCCATACAACCCAAATTTGGCGTTCCAATACCCCATGTCGTATTTCTTCTGCAATTCCGCAATCCTCCAGTCGGGCATGGCGCCCTCACCAGACCAAAACTCCTCACGGCGGCCGATCATCGCCAGGGCTTCGACGATATTGGATATATAGACCATATTGGGTAGAACCCCATTTCGGCGCAGCCCGCTGAACGTGTCAACGATAGTACCTACGTCCTCAAAGCGTGGCATGTCAAAATAACACGACAGGTATGCTTGGGGCTGAGGCGTAAGCCATATCCCCAATTTAGTCACCACACCAAGGTTGCTTTGCAAAAACAAACCGTCGATCGTGGGCCCAAATTGGAATTTCGAGAGGTGCGCAGATTTGGACTGGGATATTCCGAATTGTCCAGTCCGTAGGAGCTCCCCAGATGCGAGCATAACCTCTAGGCCGGAAATGTGTTGATGGTGAACGGCGGTTGGCGTAAAACCAACGCCTCGATCCAAAGTCTGTGCATCTGTTAGAAGTTTCCTCTGACCCGCTGCCGTTACAAGGATTCTCACATTGCCCACAACACTCCCCCAGCCCAGAGAAGGAACACTGGGCCAGACCTTCAGCCTGTTTGCCTCGCAATAGTCGTAGAGGTCACAGAAGGAAACGCCTGGCTCCACGACAGCATAGTGAAGTTCATCGTTTACCTCGATGATCTTATTCATTCTGTACAGGTCGAGTGCAATGGACCCACTGACCACGGGCGCCGGACCACCATATCTTTGAGAAACTCTTAGCACCTGTGGCATGCTCCTCACGCTGGGTTGGTATATAGGGCGTCACTCACCCCAAGTTCTTTCCTTTCGAAAATGTCCATAATGGGATCTTGTATTTGTTGGCGATGAGTAAGCTCGCTTTGAGCTCTTCGTTGTTCGATGGGCTGAAGGAAATCTATGTCAGCTTGCCCATTCTTCTATATAGCACAGCCTTACGCAGCATTGCTCACCATATTGCAGCGGACGGTGCCTTGCGCGTGGCCTCACCCTCGAACAATTCGTACGGGTCAACATATTCCCGCAGAGCCTCTCCGATGAGTACATACGAGCTGCCCAAGATATTGACAAACTCCCGAACCGCAGCATCGTATTCAACTTGAGACACCTCAGGAGGTAACACTGGCTCTAAAGGCACGGTCACGGACGACGCGAACAAATCTGCGTGCGTAGATTGCAACAGAGGGTCCAAGTACTTAGTCGGAAGTTGTTGGGACGCCATTTCTTGCCAGAATCGGGTAAAAAACTGTGTAGTATAGCACTTGAGTATGGGAGAAAAGGATTGAATGGTAGGATAGAATAGTCAAGTCTCTAAGAGTATACAATACAAAGCTGAGCGAAGGAAGATGTTTCCGAGTTGAAGCAGGCTTAATTATTCGGCGCAAGTCATCAGTTCGCATTGAGTTCGGCTCTGCTCTCTTGACACGGATACTCTACGTCGCCCTTTACGCAGCCAGAGCGCCTGTTTCAACCCCGATACTCCGCATTCCTGTGGTATGTTTGTGGAGTTAGACACGGGGCAGGTGGAGGTCTGGGGTCTGGGGTAGCGATGTGGGGAAGAAGACGGATGGCAATGAACATCAGATGTGTGCATAATTTTACTTGGCGTAATGTTTATGCGCATATTTTAGACCTAGATCACGATGAATGTGTGCAATAGCTATCAAAATCCCTTAAGCTCGAGTCCCACCAGTCCTGCAGAACGGAATATGGGGTAAATTCACGCCAAGTAGCGCGTACACCATCCTCAGCCCCTATCAGATCACTAATCGGGACTATGTCTCAATAATAAAACTGGCGATCTCGGTTGTCAAGACCCGTCACCTTTCAACGATCACATCGATCATTCTTGTGCGGCATTCTCGACCTTCTTCTCTTCTGTTACCGGCCCTGAGTGCTCCCAGCCCGAATTCGCGCGCACAAAATCGGCCGATCGGTCCTCAAAATGGGGTTTCTCGGCATTATCGAGCCCAAGAATGGGTCTGAGGCCCCTGGCACCGTCCTCCTCGACGTCGAAGCGGTCGACTTGCCTCCAGCACAAGAAGGCCTGAAGTATGCGACGGGCACCAATAAAAACATTGTTCTGGTGCCTCAGCCATCCAATGATCCTAACGACCCATTGAACTTCTCCCCGGCCAAGAAGTTGACCATGATCGGTATCACCGGTCTGGGAACCTGCATCTGGGGAACGACAATCGGCCCGCTATTGAATGCCGGGCTCGTTCAAATCGCAACAGAGCTGGAGGTCAGCGTCGCCAAAGTTGTCCAAGCCAGTGGCTATCAGCTGCTAGTTGTAGCAGCCTCTGTCACGATTATAAACACCATAGCAACTAAGTGGGGCAAACGGCCTGTTTTCGTTGCATCTGGGATTATCGGGATGATAGGAAATATTATCGGCTCCAACGCATCGAGCTTTGATCAACTCCTCACTGCACGAATCATCCAAGGCTTTTCTTCTAGCGCATACGAATCCCTTATCTTCTCGATGATCGGAGACTTATTTCATGTTCACGAGCGTGGCATGTATGCTGCCCTGTTCAACTTTATCATCGTCGGGATCTCAAACTTCAGCTCTGTTATCTGCGGAGCCGTCACTGCCCACCTAGGTTGGAAATATCTATTCCACTTGTTGAATGCCTTTGGCGGCTTTCATATCATTCTCCAGTATCTCTTCGTCCCTGAGACACAGTTTGTTCGCCCGGTCATCACAACGGCCTCTGCTAGCGAGGTTGATGATAGCCACACCCAAAAGTGTGAGCAAGAGACTGACGTCTCCGAAGTGGCCCACATAGAGACTCGGAACCGTAACCTCTCTCGCAAAACATACCGGCAAAGTTTGGCTCTAGTCAACGGCAAATTTTCGGACGAGAGCCTAATTTCACTAATTCTTGGGCCTTTTGTGGCCTGCCTCAACCTATCTATTTGCTGGGTCGTCATCTGTACTGGATTTATTCTCAGCCTGTATGTGACGGTCGCTTATCTTTTGGCTCAGATATTCAGTGCACCGCCGTACCTGCTAGATGCTAGTGGTGTCGGATATCTTTCCCTTGGCCCTTTCATCGGTGGACTTCTCGCGGGCATCATCGCTGCCCTTTTGAACGATCGGCTGGTCCGTTGGTGCTCGCACAAAAACTCTGGCATTTATGAGCCAGAGTACCGACTCCTTCTAGGTGGTCTTGGAGTTATTGGCATCGCCGGCTTCGTCGGATTTGGGTACGCTGCTGAGGCGGGGGCCTCGCTGTACCTGACTGCTTTTTGCCACGGTGTTGCTCTGTTTGGTATTATGTTTACTTTTGTTGCTACATCCAGCTACGCTCTGGATGCATTCCCAACATTGGGCAACGAAATCTTTCTGGCCTCCATGGCGTTCAAGAATCTCATCATTTATGCGTTCAGTTACTTTGTCAACGATTGGGCAGCACAAGTAGGCGTTGCCAAAGTGCTTTGGATTTTGTCTGCTGTTGGAGCTGCGATTTTCGTCACTTTCCCAATCATGTTTTTCTTTGGGAAGCGGTATCGCGTTTTCTGGCACAACCACGATCTATCATCTAAATTCTATCAGCTCACTCGCTAATCGTTCTCTCCTTTGTCGAGCTCTTTTTCTCATGAAGGTGGTTACCGTGATATTTGTAGTCATTGTCAAAGAGACTTAATCTGATATACGGTTATTTCTTAACGTACCGACTTTCACTGCTCGCAGAGTGTTTCCCGTGACGCTATTAAAAATCGAATACTTAGTCTATTTAACGAATTAAGTATAATTAATCAAACACGCATAATCAAGTGACGGGAAATACTTCGTAGAAATATTATTAGCTGTGAACAAACCGGCTCACTATCATTAAAGAACTTGCACCCAGGCGTGAACCCGTTCTTTCTGTAATAAACCCCTCGCGCCAAGTTATAAGCTTGGTTCGTTTACTTCCTACGTATTGGAGGCTCAATCTCCGTGACACGTTCTGTTACAAAACTTAGAGGTTTTATAATAAGTAAATAAAGTGAAATGCTCCGAAATTACTATTGAGTTCGTTAGGGGCGTTTATTGATCAGATCCTCTCTAGGCAGTAGTGCTAATAATGGTGGCCACACATGACATCTGTTGATTGAAACCTACTTCAAAATGTCGGGTTGAGCCATGGCCATTCAGGTTGTAGCGGGAAACAAACGTGAAGGATTGCAATGCAGCCAAATACCGTCATGGGCCCCGATCATCTCCATAGAACCAGAACTCGCCAGATCTCTTAAATATCTAATGAGCTCCGCTGCTAGCACCCGCTCAAAATGAATGCAGAGTTGCTCATTTCCTTCTCCCGTCCAGGTAGCTATGGAACATTCATTGGTCAGAAGTCTGCGATCATGGTACGAATTGCCAAGAATGGGCCAAGGCGCTCCTACTTGAGACCAGAGATCTCCTCGCCAGGTGCCGGGAGCTCCAAGGTTCTGTTCCAAGGCGGTAAGTCTGAGTCAAAGGACTGGTGACTTGCCGAGAAAGACAAGCCTTGTGGGAGGAGATGCTTGATCTGAGGTCTGACAATGAATGTTGATGTTGGGAAATGATCAGGGTGTCCATGATGGTCATAGTGGACATGACCTAGTATAACAGTATCGATCTGACCTGGCAGAATATTTCCTTATTGAAGAACTTCTGTTATTCCGGGTCCGATAGTATAAGGTTTGCGACTTGAAAGATGCCTCTGCTAAGCCTCGCTATAGTCATGACTGTTTGACCGCAGCCCCAGGTCGGGTAGAAGATAACGTGTCCGAAGAGCTCCGGCATGTGGGTGGGTTATCAAGAAAGCGAAAGAAGGCACTGTACGTCGAGTATCACCATCAGCAGGATTCACGAAGAATCGTTCCGGAAGAGCGGTTTGTCAGCAACAATGGGCGCAACAATGGGCGCGACAGTAACGAAAGCCGGACCTGCAGGATCTGTCGGCGGCAGTATGGTACTCGGTGAGTTAGAGTAACTAGGGCAAGAAAGTGAAGTGTTGATATCGGCAGTCCGAGTATACGGGAAAGTAAATTTGTGGACAGATGGTTTCTGGTCTAGAGGATTGGACGTGGAACTACAAGTGCCTCAGTATGACTAGCCATCATCGTATCGCCGGACCTGTCGAGAGTCATTTGCAACTTTTAACTAAAAAGCGGTGGGAGCGACCCCACGGTAATGTACACGGGGATAAGTAGCACAGTCTGTTCTATCCTAAGTGCAGTATCCTGGTGTAAGTGGACAGCCTCAGATGCAGGCCAAGAGGTGTGCTTGGACGATTGTCAGGCGATTGCGAATCGGATGCTGCAATGGGGAAAAAGGGATAGAGGCTACATGCATGTGTGCAATACATGCCCATCCGTGATTGAGAACATTGGACTTGGCTCGACGCACCCCTTCATATTCCCATACCCAATCCTGACTTCTCCAAATCCCCACCCCCGTGCAGAGCGGAGGTGGTCGTCTCGAATTCATGCACAGGGAAGCTGCCATTCGAGTTCCACACCTGTAACGATTCGAATCCTCCCATCCAAATATAAAGATCAAGACGGTATTTTAAAAACAGTTCGAGACACCGCTTATCTCACCTCCGATCCTTTATTCTGTATATACTTTAAGCGCGATCAAAGTATACCACGCACAATGGCGCCACCCACCAATGATTACCAGAATATCTTCCACTGGGCCGAGACACAGAAGCATGAAACCATTCCTTCATTCGCAACCCGATCCAATTATCCGTACAAGTATATACCGGGCTTTAACAACTCTTTTGAGCTGGAGGCTATACCAGGCGTGATTCCTAAAGCCCAAGTGCTTCTCAGCTGCGCAAGACAAAGTCCCAACCAGAGTTTCGGGCCGTTATGGATGTACCTATTCCGGGGTAGGGTTTAGAAACGGGGAAGAGTATCAAGAAACGTGAACAAAGGGTATGGACACTGTGAGAAAAAGCCTTATGGCTTTCTAATATTTCTAGGATTTTGTGCCTCAGAGTGTCACGGTCACGTGACGGGGTTTCCCTGCACAAACCACGTGGCACGTGCGTACTGTATATAAGATAGAGTAGAGGGCGCAAAGGGAGAATAACTCCCCAGTGCAACAACAACTAAATAACCATACCCTTACCCAGAGATGCCCCATCTCAATCGATTCAGTCCTGTTTCAGGTCGTGTTTCATCGTCCAGGCTCGCTTGTGTGAGTGGCAACCTCATATGCATAGCCTAGGCTCATTCCCAGAAGCTCACCATGAAGTAGATGCTCGAACTCGCATTGCCTCGGTGGGCAATCGACTCGCAATAAACTCTGGGTGGAGGGATGGCACAACCTTGTACGCTCTGAAAGAAAGAGGTGGGGGAGGCAAGGGCAAGGTGGAGAGGGTGGAGATGGTGGAGATCATAAGGCGCTCGGGCGGATTTTGTATTATGGAGGCAGAAAGAGAATCTGGTCTTGATGGCATGTTGATTGGAGCTGGTGAACTAAGGTAAGAATGTGGTGGCCAGGGGCCCTAATTCTACCCCTCCTTAGCTAGCGTCATCTGAGGCGGGCTGGGGAACAGAAAGATGTGGGGTAGTGGGGGTATGATGGGGTAATGAAGCGCGACGAACCTACCTACTGATGAAAAGTCTGTCTTGGTTAATGGGCAAGCAAACGTGAGATTCTATTTGACAGCTCTTCTGGATTTGGTAGGTTAAGGGATCTGGCTATTACAACTTGGTTGCACCTTCGAAATGCCAGCTCACAGCATTGATGTCCCCCACAAAATTGAATGACAAACTAAACAGGGAAATGAACATGGGGATACCAGACGAGGCGCTGCTGGGGGGCTTAAGCGTACCCGTGACTCCCAAGTCAGGCACGTGCTTCCAGTGTCCTGCGATTATGCCTATTTATAGCATTCTAGTGATACGCAAAGACGTGGCAGAGTACAGATTTGCTACCAATTTTCTGTGGGCGGCACGACGTATAACATCCCTATCCCTGAAAAAATCTTGATACCCTGCCTTAGGGTTATCTGAAGTTTTGTACCAATGAGCCTGATATGTAATGAGACCGCGTTAGAAAATTGCGATCCATTTCTATGTTTGAGTCTGAAGTGAATCGTCTTCGAAAACATACGCTGGGGAACGTGTTGCGTAAGCCATAAATGAATTTGATTGCCTCGGGGGATATAAAGCTATATTAATCGAGGGCGTTTCTAATGATTGGATGTCAAAGCAGAGGTATTGGCAATTGACACTAGCGCAGTGTTTAGCATACGTATGCCATATACAGTGACGACACCAGGTGCAGGGCCGAATGGCTGTCGTCCTTATCATACTTTTTATGCAGATTTATATTAGCTCCTTGCAACTTGCCTCGCAACATCTCTTTGAGTTACCAAAGGTGAGCGAACCTCGCTGCGAAAGGGCCCCGGAATTCTGAACAACATCGTGATTCTACGTCCTGTACGTAGAATCACGAGTGAGACTAGAACGCCGCCCTGGACAAGGACTGTTCCATTTTAGTGCATAATAATTATAATGTTGGGATTTGTTGTAGAGTGGATATTAACCTGCACTGACTGGAAATCCTACTCCTACAAAACAAACCCCATTATAACCCTAAAACCCCCTATTCAGGCTATCTTTAAACGTGCCTCGGGTGAGTGCCCGCTTATAAATTAATTTAGTAAGAGTTAATACTAATCTTACCTATCAGATTTACTTCGAATTATCAAGGTGTATGAAGTAAAAGCTACGAATATAAGAATGTCTTGAAGTTTACGCAAGACAAATGTTATAATATGGCCCTAGAATTATATTGAGTGTACTACATGTGTCTGTGTACAGCGAAAGGCGTTGCTCCATTAATGTGAGATTTCTAGAGTTGTAATGTGGTATGACAATCACTGCACCACACAGTGCGGATAATAGATGTTATTGATTTTGTACCGTATCCCAGTATATCCCCCACAGAGTCAAGAGTGACAGAAGTGATAATAGAGGGTCTATTATGGAACAACTAAAGCCTCCCGAACCATTTTTTATTCGGCAGCGTTGCTATATTGAAACGATAAAACGGTTATCCTTTTCCTTCGGGCCGAGCTCGGCCCGAAGGAGCCCCGAAAACCTTAATCACGAACCCGAATAATCTAAAGTATGAAGCCATCGCCAGAGTCTCGCTGGATCCGGGGCTTAGTTCTGACAATTAGCCTGGCTTGCTGCTAATTTCAGGGATCGGTTAGTTAATATATTTAATTAATAAGGTTGATGTTTCCGGCAGCAAGTGCGGCAACTATGCTATTAAGTATACTTAGTTGTAATCTGGCCAAGTATTTGAGATTTTCCATGCGACTACGGGCCGCCAATTGTACATTATCCAGTACCTGATATGTGCCGCACGGACCGAAAGCCACGCGATCCGTCGGGAGCCATGGATCTGACGAATTAATGAATTGGATCCATTTACAGTGCAATTTCTTACTTGTGCTTCCAGTAGTAGAGGCGAAGGAAAGATAGAATCCGCCGAACAGGAGGACTAGACCGAGTGCATAATGGGCGCCGTTAGAAATCTGGAACGGATTGTTTCCCATCAATCAGGCAGCGAAATACAGGTGTATGAGCCTCCTGCCACTGTTGGAACAGATGTTCCACGGGATAGACGAGTTTACAGTCGTTTATGAAGTCAAGAGATCCCGTTCTGTAGGATAATGATCTCTTGGGATAGATGTTGTATAGCCGTTTCAACTCCATACTCGCATCGCCGGCAAAATTGAAAGCCTCCACAACAGTCTTCACTGAGGTGTTCCAAATCCAATCTCCCCAGATCACGGCCTGCAAAATGTCGAGTATTATGGGATCATTTGTAGCCATGCAAGTCGGTGCTCAAGGAATCGGGTATGGAAGGGAAAATGAGAGATAGCCAAAGGTTTCAAAAAGTGACTGACCTCGTTATTTATGTCGCTCAGCAACAGACAATGTGCATCCACTTTGGTGTGCTCCCAATTGTTGAAACTTGCATTGCTTTGCAAAAACCAAGACGGAATGCCAGAATTTTTCAATGCCTCGACGATGACAGAAACGGGTGCAGTGCGAACATGGCCCCGATATTCTTGACGTGCTTCTCGAGCATGGATTGAAATGATGATGCCTTCTCTCGCGGTTGAGGTGGCAAGAGATAGAGCGATCCTGATGATAAAATGGCTTGATTAACCGGTGCTCTATTAACAACATGTGCAGCATGGCAATAAACGGCACCGGCACTTTCCCCCGCAAGTGTGACGCGACCCCGTTCATCATTGTTGGTTAGGACGTGTCCGATTCTAGAAACTAGGAATGGGAGCATCGATACTGACACGATCGCCACCAAAATCACCTATGTGTTTTTGGACCCATCGGAGTGTAAGTGACTGATTAGAAAGGGCCAGATGGGTGGGACTAGAGCCATCCCCGAATGTAAGATGCTCAGTCGATACTGAATAGCCATAACTATGATGGGCTGGCCGAGTTCTACGGAGTTCCCAACAATGGTCCTCATGTCTAGCTAGAGTCAATAAACACCACTCGTTGGACAGCATCAGGGATGCCCAGAACGAAATAAAGTCATTCAGCTTGAAACCTTCTTTAATGCGCTTATTGAATGCGCAGAACGATGCTGATAGGGAAAATAAAATATGACGGAGAAAAGAATCATCGTGTATACCACGGATTTTCGAAGCTCCACCGCCGAAGGGAACAGCTTGACAGCCACCTGGAGACGATTTATCTTAGCTTTGGATCTGTATTTTGGGATGCGCAATTTTTGGCTCCTTCTCACCGTGAATCCAAACCATCACGGCCAACCTTTATCCTTCGCCTGACAAACATGACTTCGGCAAGATCATGTCCAGGTCCAGGCAGCCAAACTCGTCCTCTGGCTCTTGCGGTTTTGAGGGCTTACTGGGATACGCAATAGGTGGCCTGAATCAATCTGCACTTAAGGGCATTGAGGGCTGGGAATTTAAGAACGTATCCCTTAGTGAATGATGTGCATGCAATACACTCACACTCGCTATCCTCGAAAAGATACTATAACATGCCCAAATAGGGCAATGAAAGAGTGGTCAAGTTGTTGACTCACCCATATTGCCTGCAGTTTAACGATGGCTGGAGTTGGTCGACGCCTTTTGCTTCGGCTTAGCGCGCTGGAATTTTTCTATAAGGGATACCCCGAAACTAGACAATAAGACCTAGCTCCAGGCCTCTGAGAGTCGACTTAAGGGATGCATGTTGGTAGGTAAATACCATTACTTCGCAATAAAGCTCATCTTAACTGGTAATGACATGGTCAAATCCACGTTATATACCACAGCTGTGAAGAACCCGATCATCCATCCTTGTCACCTTTTTTCTTGCCTCTGTCTCACCCAAAGTAGGTGTCATCTCACTACCGGCATACGTCGGAATGCAAAGATGCGGAAGGCCAAAGCGGATAGCGATTGCTTTGCACAAGCCCGTAATGCTTCCTCCACCAATGGAGACGATACCGTCTACTATTTTTTTGTTTTGCCACTAATAGAACTCTCTGAGTTGTACCGGTGGGCGTGTGCATGACGTCCTCACTAAATATGGCTTTTCCAACATCCTCGATGATATCCTTCACGCGCTTGGGCTCTGCAACCTGTTCGGGATTCGACATGGTCATGGCCGCCTTAACTCCAAGCTTCTTCAGGACCGTAGCAGCCTGATTGAGCGTTCCGCACCCGAATAGAACACGACACGGGGCTCCAATATATTCATAAGTCTCTGTCATTGTGATAAGAGATTCTAATCGTTGAAGGGGGAAGAATCATATCTGGGACGGCACAAATGCTTTTTCATTTTAGCATTCTGCGGTTTAGGCACGCTCGGCGACTCCAACAGTCTGCAGATCTACCCCAGGGCCTCGCGCAATGTTGCGCAGCGTTTAGTGAGGCTTGACTATCTCCCGTACCCCACTTGTTACAGCTCTACGGTAGTATAGAGGGGAAGGGTGAGGCTGGTGGGAGAATGGGAAACATGATGCCGAAACGCGCTTCGCTTGTAACTGGTGCATCACTTGTCCTGGGCGGAATTTTAATCTCGGGCCACACGGTCTGAAGCTTGAGATGAAGGCAGAACCTGGCAGGGCTCCTTCCAAATTTCAAAAAAAAAAAAAACCAGTACTGTCCTCACTACTCCAGAGGGAGGCATGTTCGGTGGTTCGGCAATCGGTTTCATGAATCGAAGTGGTTCCGATTAGCTTGGTTGGCCCGTTCGTACGCTGAGGCTAGCTCTTCAAGCACAGCACCCATCCTTGGCGTAATTCCCCACACCCATACCTTTGTGTTCAAAAAAGTAATTAGCATGCAGGAAAGAAGGTTGCCATCCGCCCCCATGGGGTAGTATCTACTGGGATGCACACTGCAACTCACATCTTGTAAAAACCAAGCCCAAGTCCGGGCGATTCCCGCCGCTAATGAGTTTCTGTCTTCCATGTCATAGTCGGCTTCCGTCAGAAGATCTCGTATCTGCATTAACAATGCTTGCTCATCGGCACTTGGTCCTATGTTGTGGAGGGCATCTATCTCGACCAAATGAGCCCACTTGGTAACGAAAAGCGCTAAAATCATCGTCATCATGAGTCAGCAAATAACGCCATAGAGAACGGGCAAAGCACAACATCAAAAAAAGATAGAGACGACAGGGTATTGACAATCGATGGGGACGAGGCTAGGCAAAAGAGACACACAAAACTCCTATAATTAAAGTGAGGGAGGGGAAATAATTGGCCAGGACACATCTGTAAGGGGGTAGTCCTTACCACAATCCCACGCGGCAATCGCATGGATGATGCCCCAGCGGAACGCTGCGGTTTTTCGTACGAGCATATGCCCCATCTTGACTGAAGCGCGGATGCCCTCGAGAGATTCATGAACCGCTTGTAGCATATACGGACTTCGCTCCTGCTTTGCGAATACGTACATGAGGATAGATCGGTCAAGGCCGACTCGGTCGCTGGCGACGAGGTTTAGCCGCTCGAATCCGGTGGTAGCCCTAATGAGTCTTGTGCTCGCGATCCGGAAGGCTGCCCGGCAGTTTGATGCTAGCGATGTTTCCGTTTTGTCGAAAGCCCCACCCCTCTCGTCAGACCGACTCCTAGTCATGAACTCACGGCATCTGCTCAGTGCACTCAGCGTTGAGTCAAGCAGCGCGGATGCAAGGGTGTGCTCGGCCCGTAGCGGCGGCATCATCCCTAGGTCATAGCCCGCAAATGTGCATGCGACTTCTGCCACCTGGGAGACCTGAACAACAATGGCATGCATAACATAGAGGGCCGTAAACCCAGAGATCCGGTAGGGCGCACGTCTGTATTTGCGCATTTGATCCCTTAGAACGTCGTCAAGGACATCCTTGATCGTCAACCCCTCGATGATAGTGTGTTTGGGGCTCAACCTTCCCCACTCTTCTGCCGAACTGGCGTTCCATAAGGTCTCATTATGAATGACCTCGAGCTCAAGGTCTTGCCTCTGGCTGAAGACTGGGTTGACCCCGTATAAAACCATCTTAAAGGTGCTCAGCGCGTAGATCCCACCAAGCAGCCTCTTCCAGGATTCTCGCTTTATCCAATCCATCCACGTCAGGGCGAGAGCCTTGGAATTGTCCTTACTGATTAGAGTTCGTGTTTTGGTATAAACCTGTTTCCCGCGGTAATTAGCACTGTTCTAGCACGTTCAGCAGCAACTGCGACGCCCAAGGAGCGAGCGCACTGCTGATATATTGTTAAAGCGACCCTTACCAGCGTGAGAAAACCATTCTCGCTCATGGAAGCAGGTAGTAAACCCTCATCACCTCTAAGGGTGGCGTAGAGTGCTAGCAAAAGTCTGGTCTGAGCACTCCACAACGCACATCCCACAAACAAGTCGTTGGGTGGGGTTTGGTCACTATATGTCAGTGTCAGCGAAATGATAACTTATGACAGGATGTATAGCTGCCACGTTAGGCCATGACGAGACTTTTCAATGCCGACGTACATCGATTGCATTGATCCTATCGCTAGATCATAGAGAAATTGTGATCGCCGCCGATCTAGACGATAGAGGGCACCGATGCTGCACAGGGTGAGTATCAAAGGACTCGCAGCGGTGCTTAGATCGAGAGTTGGCAAGTGAATAATGGGTAAATGTGGGTGAAAGCATTCGACATAACTCGCAAGGAAGCCATCACATATCTTGGCTGATGGCAGCTCCTCTGCCGTTAGAGGACGCCGAAGACGATCCGCGAGGCCTTTGCGGAGCAGGCAGTGTACAGTGTCGTCAATTAGGAGGGATTGCGGAGAAGGCGCGCTTTCTTCATAGAAAATCGGCAAATTCTGAAGCAGATCTCCGCCTGCCAGGCCAATATGACTACCATTATTGTCGGAGCCACTCCTCCCAATATCTGGACAAACCCTTCCTGCCGTATCCTTAGGTAAGGGAAACCTAATGTCATCGGAAGGCGAGCAGTGGGTGTCATTTGTAGCATCTGGGGCCTCAAGGACGGGGCGATCGATCGTTGTATCAACTCGCGTGTCTGACAGGAAGTCAAAAGGAAATTCAAAATCGAGCTGGGATACCATGTTCGACTGGGAAACTTCCATTAAAGTATTCTCAAGTTGAGGATCGGAAGGGGGCGAAGGTATGTTGTGATCATAAGGGCCCAAGTGCAGGTGATGCTGTTGCTGGCCTCTTTGCCTTCGCCTCCCAGCAGACGTCTCCTGTATCGGCTGGGTATGAAGGTCGCCGGGCAAGAATTGACTAGCATCGTACGTGTCAAAATTATCTGTCAAGTCTGTAAACACCTCGAGATTCATAGGGTGCCGTGAGTCACCGTTGGTCGCGGAGAGTTGCGGCAACGACGACACCGTGGTCTTCTCCTGTTCTCCACGTTGTTGTTGATGTCGTGAAATATCGGCCGTATCCCCATTCTCCAAGACCGGACTGAGCATATACCGCGCAGCTATTGCGGGACTTGATGCCCCAGGGTCTCTGCCAGAATCACGGCTGCGCCTTGGAGAGGATTGGAAACCAAGAGGTGCGTCTCGATCTGGATTCTGGTCCGAATCATGATGCCCATCGTTTTGAATACTTGAAGGCGTGGCGCTAGCAGTATCTGCCTCAGATGGACTGTAGTTTTCCGGCGCGAAAGTGTTCGTGTGGATGACACGCTCGTGGCGCGTCAGGAGATCCCTTCGCACGTTGGTTGCATTAGCTGATTTTGAAGGTGTATACAAGGTCCGTTTTAGTGCTAGAAGCATGTGTCTATCATGGCTAGGCCTAGTCTGGACTTCCTGCACTTGAGCCCAACAGTATCAACAATCGCTTGGGAGTAGATACAAGGGCAAGAAACAAAGAGCCAGGAAGGGGAAAACAAGTGGTAGTTTAAGAATCACATCGGGAGAGGGAAATGAAGGACATGCCCTGTTAACATGCGATGTGGATGGCATGCAACCGGTGAAACCAGAAAGAAAGTCGGACCTAAGACGTACTTTCTTGAATAAGCCTTGCTGCAACGGCGACATGAGTATGGCCTCTCTCGTGTGTGCGTGCGCTCATGGCGCACACAATGCTCGTTGCGCTTGAAGGTCTTCGGGCATCGACTGCATCTGTACTGCCGCAGGGCCTGCCGGGTTCGCTTTGTTGCGGGTTCTGTTCGAACTGTCACGCTCGCACACTCCGTCTCTGTCATGGCCGTGTTGGTTGCTTTCGGACGCCGATAAAATCGACCACGCTCCAGAAATAGACCGCAGTTCGAGTGGTGTTAAAAGGGTAGTGAGTAGTCGGCTCGCGAGGATAGAGGATAGCGGGGAATGTGTGCCGGGGCAAAGGAGTCGCATGGGTCGTGGGAGAGACACCAACAAGGACGAGCAAGTGGGGCCAGGGTAGCTGGGAGAGGCAAGAAAACAACCGTGAGGTGGAGGGCAGACAGGTGGACGGACAGACAGATAGACAGGATGGACAGGCCAAGCCAGACACTGAGAGAGAGGGAGTACAAGATCGAGACATCTGCCAAACCGCCTGAACACAATCGTGCATTTGGCTACACAATTTGTGAGAAAAAGACAGACGGCGAGCTCAGGTTTCTAACCTCATTTAGTGGATACAGCATGAGCACGGCAGATCGAGAAACGCTGCAATTCTTCCGGGGTTATCATTGGTGACTCCCTGGAGGCTAGCCACTTAGTGTGATGCTAAGCCGCGGGGATATGCAGGGATCTTAATGGGGGAAGTACGCTAATTTGCTTTGCAGCTTCCCTCTCTGAACGATCAAGAATCTCGTTCCAAGGTGGTCGCCTGTCAGAATTCAAGCCAAGAAATTGGATCTATGATGATGAGAAGTGAACTCGACCATTGTCAGGGCTCACCTGCACTCGTGTAAGAGTGTTCACAACTTACTGACTCATAAATTGGTTATCATCTAGTGAACTGCTGCCACTGGTCAGTTGGTGCTTATCAATTCCGTAGTCAGCCGTGCAAGCATGCACGCTAAGCCACCGATCAGTAGACTTCTCCTAGCCGGACTGGGGCTTTCGTCCTCCAGGGCGAAGAAGTTGAAACTCACTTGGCCCGGTCTTGCCCGCCAACGGGCAAAGCGGGAATTTGACGGACGTGTTTATCAACGAAAGCCTCTCGGGCAGGTTGAGTGCGGTAGGAATGGAGAGGTCGGAGGGGAGATGCAAGTTTGTCTACCGCAGCCAAGGGAGGAGCCAAGAGCTGATGCCAAGCCTCGATGGGTAGTAAGTCGATTGCGATGATCCCCCGCGTGGTCGATCTGCTAAACAAAGGCGGAAAGGTGTAATTTGTTAGACAAGTGGGCAATAACGATGAGGATTTGGAATGTTTGACGGTCAGCTCCATATCCAAAGGTTTCAGAGACGCAGAGTGTCTACTACAAGATCTCGGCTTTTTTTATTTACTGCAAGTGCGACGGGGCTGGTAGAGAAGAGCAAAAGAATCTACAACTTCAGGGTGTACTGGTTTTCTATGAACATTGCTCGTTGAGCGTTAAGGCTATGGTGAAGATCAACCGGCTTGTGACTTCTCAGATAGTTCGCGGACGTGCTCTCCTCCCGCGACCATCTCATCGATGACCTTTGAGGTTACCTTTATAGCTTCTACACCCGCGGGCACGCCGCAATATACTGCGGCTTGTAAAACTGCTTCTCGTATTTCGAGTTCGGTCAGGCCGTTATTGATAGCGCCGCGGGTATGAACGGCGAGCTCTGGCCAACTCTTCAGGGCAATGAGCATTCCAATGTCTGCAGGAAGAAAGTTAGTTTCCACTGATCTAGAGACAGATCGGGTAGGCACGCACTGAGAAGGCTTCGCTGCTTTCGTTCAAGTCCTGGCCGGGACCAGACGTCGCCCCAACACCATCCAGACATGTATGATTAACATATGCACGATTATTGGTAGATACTTGGGGGCCCGCACTTGGTCACAAGCTGCTGGCCAGGGTATGTAAACTCGGAGGAGCCGTTAGCTAGCGCTTGAGTAACATATGCTTCGCCAACAACCTCCTTTCTGTTCTTCAAGCCAACTTTCTGTGCAGTTCATCGATGCTGTGATCTGACGCCATGGTTGAAAGCTCTAGACAAGATGGAGAACACAAGTTGATCGTTCGACCGCGATGTTGGGTTACAGGAAGGTGGTTTGTTGATGTGATTGGGGGTATTTAAAACAGTTGATAGCGGAGTGAAAGACGTTATAAATGACCGTTTTATGTTCCACGATTTCTGAATTCCTCCGATCTTGGGTCACGGGCCACAGCGCATATATGTGCATGCTTAACTCCATGGTAAGCATGCAGACTGAGAAAGCCCTGCGCATAGTTTCAGCATTCCTGTCAGTCTTAGCGCATGAACATACCAATCTAGGCATATACTGATGCCTGATGCGTACCCCAACACCGTTTCTGTTATGTAGAGTGGTGGGATAGCGGGGGAGCGGGGACCGTATTGTTACATGTAGACACAGCCATTGTGCGACCTTAGCGCCGCAAACCTTTGACATCCATGATGATAGACTCTCCATCTGCATGAGCCACCACGAACCAAAGAGACTGGTGCGGAGATATTGGGAAGCAAGCATCTGATCAGTAACATCATTACCACCTAATGTAAAGTCACTTTGGCGTAACAGCCACGGCACCTCAACCAAGACCAGTGTGAGCAGAAAAGCTGTGTACCGTTTCGTCATCTGCTTGCATGCACACGTTCGTCTTCGGTATCAAAACTGTTGTCATCTATAGAACTTGAAGAATGTACCTGCGGCTTTATTGAACCACGGGGTAGAATAGACGAGATAACAACATATGAATGTCTTGTATGAGAATGATAAGCACAATGGTTTCTGCCCTTGGAAGCTTTTTCGCTATATGATGATAATATTTCAAAAGGGTGGCGAAAAAGTATCGATAACTTGTTATTCTATAAAATCACCCCATCCTCGTTGACGTGGACGTTACCCAATGTGAACCCAGCCACTCTTGCTTGGTCCCATGTCTGTATTAGTGTCTGAGCTCTTTGCTCATTCACTGGAACAAACCTAGCTCGATACTGCTTCGGCAATGTGTTTGCACCATCCTCGTAAGCAGCATCTGAGATATCCACAAACTCTTCGTTACCATCCACATCGAGTGGTGCCTTGATCTCGAATAGCCACAATATGCTGGCAAGCGTGATGAAAAGACTGTTCTCAGCCAGATGCATCCCCGGGCAGATTCTCCGACCAGCACCAAAGTCGAAATGATCTCGTCCCTCTGCATCTCCTGAAGCAGCGTATGCACCAGCCTTCAACGGGTGACCCAAATATCTTGAGGGAATAAAGTCTTCGGGATTTTCCCATCTCCTGGCGTCGTAGTGGATTGTATACTGACAGAGAGTGACGACAGTGTCTTTGGGGATGACGTAGTTCTTATAGGTAATATCTGCAGTGGTGTAATGAGGAGAGCCAATCGTGGTTACAGGGCGGATACGTAGGACTTCCTTCACCATGGCTCGAATGTATGGGAGTGCATCTTCGTCACCAAAGTTTGGGACCCTGTTGTCTCCGACCTGTGAAGCAAGCTCTTTGCGTGCAAGAACTTGTGCGTCTGGGAACCTGATCAAATACTTGATAGCAGAATTGAGTGCAGAAGAGGTAGTCTCAGAACCGGCTTCGATCATCGCTGGAGGCCAAGTAAGCTATCTTCTCGAGTAGATGGGAGAAGGGAAAACGAATCCAAACTTACTGCCGGCAACAAAGGCTGCTTGTTCCTCGCTTATGCCTTGCTTCTGAAAGTCGCTCTCTCTGAATTGCTTTCCAAAACATTCTGGAGCCAGCCCTGCATCTGCTTGTGACTGTAGCGTGTTCCAATATTTCATCCAGATGTCTCGTTGTCGTGCATATAATTTCAACGCCGAGCCTCTCCACCATTGCATATACACTGGAAGATTGGCTAGCCAAGGAATTAACTCTGCAATATACGCCCCGGGTGAAGCACTCTCTGAGAACTCCTTCATGAGACCGTAGATCTCGCGCACATCTTCGCAGTCCTAGAAGCACAATCCACGTCAGAACGCTTGGATCATTTTGATCTATTATGCGACGCATACAGTAAAATGGCATGGCAAAGGATCGACCAGAACCTACCCATACAGGAACCCTTCGTCCGTAAGTACTTGTCATCACAATGGATGTCGTGTAACGGCGAACATGTTGGTAAAAGCTCTCCTGATCTTCGTTCTTAGTAAGGATATCGAAAAGCAGCTGTTTGGTCTCGAACTCCTGGCTTGGCTTGAAAACCTCTGATGCTTTAGGGGTGAGGAGCTTGTGGACCATTGCACGTAATTTTCGCCACCTGGGAGTGCTAATGGTAGGCGCAAAGAAAAAGTCAGCCGGGCCATTATATATCGAATTGACATTAAATTGCAGAGAATGTAAACACTCTCATTGGGCGTGGACTATCTACTCACTAAGTCATCAGCAGAAATCTCTGACCGCCAGAGATTAGATCAGAAACGACTGGCATACCCGGACGGCCAGAAGTAGCGGCGGATTGCCTATCGAGAATATCCCGGACGGCTTCGGGGGTGTTGAGAAAGACCCAGTTCTGCAAGCCGATTTGAACTTTGAACAATTCGCCATACTGTGCGGACCACTCCAAGTATTTTCGCTGGGGGTATCTCCCCAGCTGATGAGTATTGCCTATCAATGGCAAGCCTTTGGGGCCAGGTATTGTCTTGAGACCGTCACTCTGCCTCGCGAGGAAGACGGCAAGGAGAAGTATTGCAGCAAAAGTCAGCAGGATCGTCTTCGGGTCTATCATGTTGAGGTGTATGTTGCTGGCCATCTAAAAAGAGTATTCAGATTGATCGCCGGTCCAACTTTGTAAACGGCTAAGGGGTGATAGGGGTTGACAGAAATCAAGGGTAATTAAAGGCTCTTGAGCTTTCTTTCATCCCCGTAAGTTTGATTTGGACATAAAACTAGGGCCTGGCGCTGGTTCCGTTAGATTGTGGAGAAGTGGCACTTGAGGGACTTTGCGGGGTAGAGAAAGAAATTCCATTGTTTGGTACATGATTAGCGCGCCGACTATTGCACCCCACTCGTGACCCCATAATGGGGAATTCGAGGTTGAGTTATGGGGGTTGAACTATCAAGCATGAGGAAACACCAGATGGAGACGCAATGATTTATTTCGAAAGTCTGGACGCATGAGAAGTGCCTAGCACAAATGGGTTGTTGCTATTTGGGATGATGCTATACGGGTTATATTATAGTTTACTCTAAACGACATGTCCACGAAATACTCTCCCAGCTACTAACGGGATGGCTGGGGAGAGACTTCTTTAATCTGTCTACAAGGTGACATAGGAAACCGCAGGTGTGTCATCTGACAAGTCCCCAAAAGCGCTCCAATGTGTCCAGACCTTCTCTTTTCTTTCCGCCTCATCCGCTATTGCTATTGCCAGATCTGCGACGGAGATACCATGGAGTCTCCCATCGAACGATTGACTGCTATCTGGACTTTGCGCGGGTTTGACGGGCAGCTCGTCAAAGATCACCTCATAGTGGCCGGTTCGCTTTCCTGGGCGATACAATGCGGACGGCGAAACAAAGGTCCATGGGAAAGACGTGTTGCCGTTGAAGAACATGTAGCTAGTACGACAAGCTGTGACAAACGTCAACGCTTTGTCACTCTGCAGGACCGACTTCTCGTAGTCCTGAATGACTTGGAGAGTGGCGCCATCTTGGCGGCCTGCCAGGAGCTGTAGTCGTGCGTTGCGATAGTTGCGTAAAGCAGAACCTAAGGATCCTAGTCGTTCCTCCATATACGTTACGTGAGCCTCGCTGTCCGCAATGCCTCTGCGATAAGATAGCCACCATTCCTTACTTTCCGAGCAGGTTTTCAGCCGGTCTCCTGGCAGATTGAGTGACCCACAGCCGCCCACCATAACGAAGTAGCCGACCTTGGCCTCTTTGGCTGCAATGATGATCTTTCTGGTTAGCTCAACAAAAGGTTCTTCCTCGAAAGAGTCAGCTCTTTGTCCCTTTGAAGGCAGTAGCTCCATGCCTGCTCGGCTCCGTGTACGTACGGTACTGCAAGGCGGTCTCGCCCGACGAATGGGGTCCGTATTCATTGACGAGCACGTCAAGACCCGAAAAGGCCTCAATGAGTTTCTCGATCGAGCAGCCCTCTATGTCAATAGGGTAAAGGCTATAATCATGGTGTTTTCCTAATTTTTCCGGATTTCGTGAGATGCCGCGCACTGCATGACCACGGCTCAGTAATTCGACGGTCAAATAGGATCCGCCGAAGCCAGCCGGGCCAATAACTCCTGTTTTCAGAGCCATTGTGGAATCATAAACGAGAATATAGTAGCTAGTGTGGTTGAGCTCGTCGGTGGTGAAGATTAGTACAGGAGACAATACTTGGGGCAACATTCATAGCATAATTATAGTGGTGGGGTAGACTTCCCCCAAAAGCTTTCCGCTCCATCGAACGGGTATAGTACACCCCCCTAAAGTAATTTACCGAACTAGGACAGAGGTGATGCGGGGTACCTAAATCATGGTTTCGTCAACCGCGGACTCATGCTCTCAGAATCAACCTTATAAAGGTGTTTCCAAATTAGAGATTTGAAAAAGCCAAATTTGACCATTTGTACGAGGCCAAACACGTTTAGCCTGTATTGCACGACATACTCGACCTCAAGATGGAGCAGAACATTGGTTTTATCGGTATGATACTCTTTTTAATGTATAGCTTTTCTGTCCTATGCCGTCAACGAGAAGTAATAAGAATGCCTTGAACAGGTCTTGGGGCAATGGGCTTCGGGATGGCCATGAACGTGAGGAAGCGGATGGATTCCAGCGCGATCCTGTTTGTCAATGACGTCGATCGTAGCTCGTGCGAGCGTTTCGTTGCAGAATCCGGCCAGTTCGGTTCGGTGGTAATTACTGAGAGCGCTAAAGAGATGGCATCCCAAGCATTGACGATATTCTCTATTGTTCCCGCCGGGCAGCATGTCAAGAGCGTTTATCTTGATGGTGAAAAGGGTGTGCTCGCTGCAAGGTCATCGGCTGCAACTACAGATAACCAGAAAAGACTCTACTTGGAGTGCAGTACAATCGACATTGCCACGGCAAAATTAGTCGGCGACACTTTATGGGAAAATGACATGGGCAGATACGTTGATTGTCCTGTCTCTGGAGGCGTCCCAGCAGCTGACCGCGGTGATCTATCTCTGATGATGGGTGTTGATGCTCGTCGGATATCCGAAGACCTTGCGCGGAGACTCACAAAGGTATCCAGCTATTTTGGAAACCCTGACAAGACCTTCTACTGCGGGAGTCTTGGTTCGGGCTTGGCAGCGAAGATATGCAACAACTACCTGTCATGCACTATTCTGTTAGCCAACTCTGAGGCCATGGCAACTGGCCTGAAGCTCGGCCTCGATAAACATGTCTTACACCGGGTTATACAGTCATCGACCGGGCAGAACTTTATGGCGGACAACGTATGCCCTGTACCTGGGGTGGTCGATCATGCCCCTAGTAGCAACAATTACCGTTTGGGTTTCAAGGCACAAATGCTTGTCAAAGACGTCCAGTTGGGTGTGGACGCTGCAAACAGTGTGGGCATTAAGCCTAGCATTGGAGAGGCCGCAATGGAAGTTTACAGCCAAGTTGCAACAGATGAGCGTTGTATAGTAAGTACTTCCCCCTGCGACGTCTGTATAGGATCAAAGGTCTCAGGTATAGCATACTAATACGCACCTGCTTTCCAGGATCGAGATGCCTCGGTGGTGTATAGATTTTTGGGAGGGCCCGAGGAATAGAATCCAGTCCTGAGCTCGGCGTACCGATATCCAGTACTGCAATGAAACAGCACATTCCCTATTGCTGCATATCACTTCTAGTCCATACAATACTCTTCATGTATGGTGAGAACCAGCGGAACGGAGTTCCCACTGTTCTTGCGGAGATCAATAGCATTTCGAATGGTTTTATTATATCAATGAAATACAACGAAAACCACGAATCTTGCGAGGAAATTTCCAATACATGAAGATGGCTGCTCGTTACATTCTAAAGACGCTAAAATTCATTCGCTGTTCTTGCCAGGCATATCAACATTAGCCAATGCTGGTAAAGCTTCAACGCATTTGGGCGAGATTCGACTATAGTGAAAGGATATCGGGAAGGCGGCAAACCGATCCAACGATTAGTTGGCAATTTTTAATTGAGTATTTCCGTGGTACATAATTGCCAAGCGCGTACGGAGGACCATTTGCCTTCTTCGAAGTGAGCTCCGAAAGGAAACGGGGGACATGGTGGGGGCAACATGCGTTGAGCTCGAGTGCGCGGGGTAATTCCCATTGAAATCTCACTGCGCGTGTCCATCAGTTTCACTTAATAAAGGGTACCGCTGGAGGACCCTCCTGCATTCAAAAACTGCGGAACCTGCACCATTCTTAGCGCGACACGACCGAGCGTATCTGTGTTCTCATCATGACGCCTCCAATTGAACCTGGCGCCGTAGAGATTTTCTTGTTAGATGGTGGCGGATTCACCAGTGCGGATGATACAAGGATACATGCCAACGGCCACAATAAGCCTTTCTTCCTTTATAACTGGTGCTTTTATATCCACCATCACCCCACCCGCCAGAAAATCTTGTGGGATCTTGGCTTGAGTGGCGTGCGTGCCAGCTCCCTTCTCCTCAATGTCCGGGTCTGACGCTGAAGCTAGAACAACGCAGATTATACCCCATTTGTCGTGAACAATCATTTCCCTTTCTGCAATCCGACCGGCCCGCGTAGAAGCCTGAAGGAGCAGCTTCAGGCTTTAGACGTCCATTCGACTGGTATCACTGCCATCATATTCAGGTGTGTCTCTGCATTTCTTGAAGAGCCTCGACAACCATGACACAACTAATCCTTATTAGCCATGCCCATTGGGATCACTGTCGTCCAGCGAGCAGAGAATTCCCAAACGCGAAGCTCTACTTTGGACCGGGAACTAGCCAATATTGCTCCCCTGGTCACATTGTCAATGGTCGCCTGTTGCCAACGGTCGAATGGGATGCGAGGTTCTTTGGCGACGATGCATCGAAAACCGAAGCTTTCGAAGAACTCACTGGATCGTGGACTCCTTGGGGACCATTTGAGCTCAGTTTGGATTTTTTCGGCGACGGAAGCTTCACAGTAATCCAAGCTCCCGGTCATATGCCTGGAAACCTTGCTGCATGTGCACGGGTGAAATCTGGCGAACGCATCCTGCTGTGTAGTGATTGTTGTCATTCGATGTGAGCATAAAAAGAAATCCCGACGTGTTGCATATAATTGATAGTGTCTAGGGACATTCTACTCGGTCGAAAAGATATAGCCATCGTACCGATTTCTGGTGGCACGACGTTCTGTTTGCATGCGGACATCCCGGCAGCAATGAATACCATACGCAAGTTGAGGGAGTGTAGGGACAGTCACGGGATGCATATCGTTATGACGCACGACGCTACCTGGATTCAGACCAGAGAAGACGCAACACTCATGTCCATATTGCATCCATTCTTTGATCAAGCTTGTCTTGACCGCGTCCAAGATGGGTTGCAGCCTTGATGTGTATATATATATCCACAGATATACGCAACATTATGAGAACTACAGCAGACTGCGTCCATCCGTCCGAAGCTGCGTTCGCTAGATCACAAAGACAGGGCATTTGCCATCGCCCTATAATGTGGCAATGTGATATCCACGCAACGTTTGCAGCTAACTGCAACCTCATTCCCGGCCTGTTGACTATCGGAGTCGAGTGAACACGAAATCTGAATAGTCAGGCGATAATTGATAACAATATGCAAGAATGAGGTACGTTTGGGTCCGGTTCATTACGTAAAGTTCCAACAACTAATATATCATATTTTCTACATACATGCTATATAATTTCAAGACACTGACGGGTTCATTTACAGATTGCAGTGAATATATATAGTTATATTTGGCAAGGGGTACATATTAAGCAACCCACTTGTGGTGAGAACCTTTCTTTACTATTCAATAATCAGGTAAGGCGAGGAACTTCGCCTCTCGACCATGGTAAAAGACGGTTCCAAGATGGACTGACACCGTGTCCTGGCCTATCCTGGGATTATCCCAACCTTTCCCCTCCCCGCAACATCCCTCGCTTATCCCTCTAACGGATTGCGAGAATGTGGGGTAATGCACTTTCTGTAGCTTGAGCACCTACCAGCTTACTAAGAAACAGGGCGATAACTTTGCCCTATATCTAGAAAAGTTTCATTGCGTTTTAGACTTGCCAATTCATGACCTTGAGATGATGTTCTGACTAAATGTTGTTTGGTAGACGTAACCTGATCCTATTATCTTTTCACCCTCAAAAACTACCAAAATTGGAGCCCAAAACACGTAATGTGCGTCTGGTTATCTTCGATACTTACTTACAGGGCATGGTTTCCTCCGAGTTGGAATGGTTTGTGTGCTTATAACCTTTAGGCTCTATTTTGCTTTTATTCCCGATCAACTCAAGGTTAATCTACGGTTGACAATGTAACCCCGATGGTCAAGCTGAACAGCGCTTGCAGCAATAGGACCGGCGACGGAAGAGACTTCCTCCAGGCCTACGCGGACGGCCGCTTGTCGGCGATCTATACGATCTAGCGGACTCCAAAGAGGTCCCTCTTAAGGTTGAAGATGTCAAGATGGACGAAGGTTACAAGGGGTGAGTTAATTAATTAGTTGGTTAAGTATTAAAAAGAGAAGTAGAAGGAGATAATCTAATATATGCACATGTGGGTGTGGCTGGGAAGCCCGAAAAGAGGGTGGCTGGGCCACCTGTTTCAACAATTCTTCATGAGCTGCGTAGACAGCTAACGGTTTCAGCTGAACCCGATGAGATATTTGACCGGATAGAATGACTCCCAATGGATGCTAGCCCCAAAGGCGCCATCACGAATGATAGCATCCATGTCCGCGCCCTGCAGATTCTTGGAGTTGCAGATGCCGGCGACTTGGCAGCACGGCTTTATATCTCACAAATGCGACTCGTACACATCTGAGATGTCGCACCAGTCGCCGCCGCGATTCGACAACATACAGAGCAAACGCTTTAGAATTTTGTCTGAAACATTGGCGAGCGAAATCCTAAAAGGAGCTGTCAGAAGACCTGGCCATTTTCTTGGGAATTCTTCCGATAATGTATTGAAGATGATCTAAACTAGCAAACGCCTGTAATAAAGAGTCACTGCGGTCGATCCTTGGCCTAATTCGCAACAAGGCCATCCGGGCGGATGCTCAATCTCCAGGTAGATACTGCGTCATTTTCTGGTATGAACGCACTTCGGAGCAGTCACGGCAAGCTCGAGCATGCCGAGCGTTAGATTACCTAGATAGTGGTCAATGAGGGCTCGTGATTGTTGGGCATCGGACCACACTCGGCCAGCAAATTGATTCTTGCCAAGAATCATGGGTGCAGACATATCGGCGCCCCGGGTATACATTGAAATCTCGCGTCCTGGACTGAGAAGAACTTTGGGAAATGTCCAGACGCGGTCGCCCTATTGGTGAAGCAGATCATTCATCGACGCCTGGCCGATGGTTGTGCTGGATTGGCCAACAGCAATCACCAGGCTGTTCACACCCTGTAGCACGTCCGAGGTACGGTAGACCTAAGGAGAATCAGTATGCAAGTATAGGTTATCGATATGAGAGAACGAGTCGACCGGGGCCTTGTTGTACCACTTGCATCTAACTCGAGCTCTTTGTCATCATCACTCAGGTTGCTTGTTCCAACCCAATAAGCGACGACTCCATTATCCCTGGCTGCCCTCTCGCTAATAACATGAAGAGTCAACATGTTCATTGCTTATACTGTGCTTCAATTGCTCGGCAGAATAGGCGACGAAGACGTAGCTGAGGCTCTTTAGTTTGCCGTCCGTGTTCTCCCAGTCTTCGACGGAGCGAATATCCATGCCTTGCTGGTCTCCTAGGAAGCACAGGCTGCGGGGCTTCAATACATGGTGTAGTCTGTCCTGCAGACGATTCTCGAGATGGTTGCTCCAGACCTTGGCATTGCCATTATACTCAATGAGCACTGAGGCGTATTCGCCCTGGGGTATCCATAGAGCCGTCTCCTTAGTAGAGAGCTAGACGTTTCATTGATCCTAGATAATGAAATTAGTAGTTGTAATGAGTTACAGGACCTTGTACGACTTGATATAGAACGCAATTTGGAGAGCAATGTTGGCCACCAAGGCCCGGAGGAGCATGTAGAACAATGCCTTCCAACTGTCGGGGTCATGATGGAAGTCTATAACCCAGGCGGCGATGCGAACATTCCATGGAGCAACGTTTCGCACATATGTCCGGCGCCATGTCGAGGTACCTGGTGCCTCATATATCTCGTCGCTACTGGCAACAATCAGCTTACGCAGCTTTCCGTCCATGGGGTGGAGATGGCGATCCTCTGCCGGCTTGGTGCTCAACACGGCCGGCGAAATCTCGATGGCAGAATCTTTGCTCGACTTTGTAAAAACATTCTGGCAGCTGGAAAGCATCTGGCTTCCTGACGCACCAACGGTTCTTGAGTTTGAACAGAAACCTCCACCTCTTGAGGGGTACCGCCAGCTCCCTTTGGTTATTCTAAAGCTTCTCTAGGTTACTGATAGCTTTATCGGCTGATCAACGACATACATATATCAGCTTTTAGAGACCGCTCTTGAGTCGGTCTACACGTCCTACCACTATGTCGGCCTTCAAATATGTGATAGAATTCCAGGAGGCGTACTCGAAATCCATCGGGAAGCTCGATTTGCAATTGATTGAAGGTGGGCTTTCCGCTTGTGTCGACCTATGAAGATTGAACTGATTAGATCCAATCTGCGCCGGGTATTAGGATCGCTTCTTACCACCTCCTCACCAGTCAGTGGCGCCGAGGGCACGTTGTATGGCTGCACGGGAAAATACTTCACATTACTACCGTGGTAGTTAGTGGCTCTGGTATTGACTCACAGCGTCCAAATTGAGTGAAGGATTGTATGGGCTGTAGCTTGTCGGAGGCTGGAAGACTGAATGTTGTTGGTATGGTTCTCTCATATTGCCCAGATAGACAGGGCCAGGCTGTGTATTTTGGTCCGAAACACCGGTGTTAGGCGTGGGAGCTGCCGACGGCGGAACCGGTAAAGGCTTCCTCTTGGGTGTTTGAGGCTGATTTGGAATAGCAGCGCTCTTGTTCGCGTGCGTTAATGCTCCATCAAAAGACGCACTTGTCAAAGCATGGGCTGGGAGGTCGATGCTGGTTGAAGGCTGTCGCAAAGAGTCCAGTCAGCTAAAGGTTTGGATGAAAAAGAATTCCAGCTACTAGCCTCGGTCTGGACAGACAAGAAACCGTTAATTTCAACATATACTGGATGGGCCTGGTAGGTCAATGACTGATACTACAGGATACGACTTGTCAGTGAATGAAACATCTACCGCGACGTCGATAACCAAACTTGCATGATTCGGATCAAAACTGCCACCATGTCGAGCAACACTGAAGAGCAAAGGATATGAGCCTTCTTGGCGCTATTACAGGGTTAGTACAAAGGACGGTATGAGTGCTGAGTTGGCTGTACTGCTTCATCCGGACTATTCCCGTTTTGGCCCCTAGAGGTTACCTGGATAGAGAGCCATGGTCTTAATACTATCCCACGTTAGACTAGAGTAATAAGATCGAGATGAAACAATAAAATAGTTTCACATTTGACTCGAGCACATACCAGGTTTGGGTCAGATGACCCACCATCCCGGTCAGCCTAACATTGTTAGAGTATTGATCACGAAGAACGAGAAAAGATGCAATCATACCATTGTGTGCGGCGGATGACTAGAAGTGAATAAGGATACAATGCGACGATACAAGATGAGGAACAGTAAAGTGGCTAGGAAGACAACTTCCAAAGCAGAGAGTTTGCAAAAGTGAATCTGTAAGCCCGGGTTTAATGACCATCAAGACGTTCTTACGTTTCTTATATGCTATATTCTTTTCGGAGGTCCAAATTGTAACCACAAGGACCAGGGATTCCGAGCCTGGCTAATATCTATCCACTTACCTCATGATTGTACTGATGCAGGGTATATTGGAACATAACCTTCTGAACCATAACATCATTACCACTTAATAAGACCACGCATTAGCGTAGTGGCAGAAAAGCTCCAACCAGTACCAGTCATGGACCAATACCCGGCCACAAAGCCCCGATAACTACTTCCTGCATCAGACATTCATGCCACATGATACAACGGGTTCTTAGGGGCTAATGCCACTATGGTGGATTTAGAATCAGTCCATGTTCAGCCATCTGAACTTAGTTACAGTATATCCCCGAGCCTTACTTATGGTGAAGAGGAGGGTAAGGGAATACAAGCCAAGATAGGGCTGTAATGTCTAGGGCCAATCGGGCGACACCTGGAATAACGCTGCAACGTAACATAAGACCTCTCACCAGACCGTTATATTTCTGTGCAGCCTGCATGAAAACTGCTAGTTGGTGCTGTTGATTGCTTGGTTGGAGGCTGGGGTCCATTAACGCGCAAAAGTCTCCCAGCCTTGCAAATCATTAATGGCGTGTCAGAACAGTCAGCATCGTCCAAGTATTAGCACTTCAGTCAATATTCAAGCCTTACATATGCATAGGCTCAGCCAAAAATAAAGTTCTCCTGGTATCTAGTGGAAGCACTTTACCGAAAGTTGTACCAATATTGGCTGTAATATTGACAGGCCTGTTTCCGCCGCGCTGGTATATCGTGGTTGTGCAAAGGTAATATGGTGCGCCAAAGCTTCACATCCCGTTGTGTGTCAGATGCAAGCGAATAACTAGCTCTCATATTCAACCGAGCCAAACAGAGTGATACGGCACAGCAGTGGTTGCACAGCAGTGGTTGCACAGAATTCGAATGTGCATATGCGTACTACGATACCAATCTGGCTGGCATGGATGACTATCGGAACACTTATTTTAGGGGCGTTGATCCTGTAGGCAATAATTCTAAGCGCCACTTTTGTTAGGGAGCCCGTAGTCCTTTAGTCACACACTGCAGGCATTCGAATGTTCTGTGTTCTTACACTCCTCATGCTTCCATTCGCACCGCTGAACATCGAATACTCCAGTCCGAAACACTTGTACCCAAAAATCTTAAGCCGAAATCTACTGACCCCGTGGAGTCAAACTAACCGCGAAAGCATAGACATGTCTTACATTAATAACTCCCATCCCCAAGAGACTTTGTCTAGGGCTATGTTAATGGAAGGTACCACAATAGCCCCTGGCCACAAGACTTCTGCAAAGATCGATATCTGGGAGAAAAGCAGCGGTAACCAGCTTGGTGCCCATTTGAGATGTGTTTTGAAGCACTTATAACATCGCAGATACTCGGATGGCGAAACCAGTCAGCTATGAAGAGCTTCGATCACATGTTAGACCTTGTGAGGTGCGCATTGTGTAATTATCACCGCGATTCCCGTCGCAAAGAGTGGTTCCCAAACTGATACCCGGGCGGTAGTTTTGCCCCTCTTGATCCTCCAGATCCCCAGATGGCACCGTCTTGGCATAAAGTCCTCCGGATATTTTCGATTCCGAGTGGAATTACCGAGAACTTAAAATATCTGTCAGCCACAGCTTCGGCATACTAACAGACTCCGACGGACATTGCGCCTGATTCCGTTTTCTCTGCAAAGACATATCATCCCTGAAACACACTCGTCATCAAGCCATCTATCCATCTACCCAGGGTTCGTCTCGTGACGTATTACCCCGCTGGAGGACTACAGCTACATTCGGTCCAGCTTCTTCCTGTGAAACTCCGTGGCAAATAAAAGCGTTGCCCTCGTCTGCTTCGGGGCCATCCATAACGTAAGACAGTCGCTGGGACAATTTCTTTTGATAATAGACCTCATGACGTCGCTTCTGTCGTACCATTGGCGCTTTTCAGTGTGACTCTACAGGGACTATTTAGGAACGTCGACCAAAGGGTTTGGAATTTGGGGGACGTGTTTGGACCGTAAGAACATGAAAGTTCCGATCATCGTGAATGCACGAAGTTAAATCGCCATACTGATTTGGTCGCGACCAGCAAATCCTCAGCGACGCCATGTCGGCAAGCAAACCTCGATTGAATCAGACAATACGATTCACCGTTCTCCATAGCATTTCAAAATATGTCATCTATCTCCACGAGGGTGTCGCATCACAACTGCCATTGCTCGATAGAACTCTGGCCACCTTAGACCACACGATCGATGTAAGCCTGGAGCAAGGAAATGGCATGAAAGTCACCGAGACCGGTGCTATGACGGGGGCTCGAGCACAACATTGTGCCTGCGAAAGTCTCGAGTACCGCAAAGCCTGTTCAAGTCAACGCAGCTGCACCTTACCGGCCTGCGTCAACGGATCGACAACATGCTTGCGCTCTCATTCAACCTGGTGACGCAGCAGGACTAGTCTAGCAAATCCCTATCGTTAATCTTTCAACCACAATTCTGGAAGTCCAGAGGGGACTATCTATAATAGGTCAATAAAGGCATCACTAGGGCTGGTAGCGCGAATGTGGTCTCGTGTTGCATTTACTACTGTTTGCGTTGTACTTGCCTGAGCAGGTAGCCATTAACTATTCCTACATTGATCCAAGCAGCTAGCGGTCATTTGGGATCGTTCCATCATCTCCAGATTGTGTAATAGACTGAGATGTAAAGCCCTTCAATTCAACCCACACAACATCTAATGACTTTGACATTTATGCGCTGATACACGCTCACCACTGCCCGCGTAATGTTTCGGCGCTACCTGCAGTCATTTGGTCCGTAAGCCTGCGCCACGTGCTAAGCCCCTCATGCCAAGTGCGACGAGTCCGTATCGAATCGAAGGATCATAAATCACTACGCCGTTGTAGTGCATATACGATCTCACAACATATTTTAAGTAACTTGTTCGATGGCGCATCGTCCAAGACTCCAATGAGTGTTTAGACCTGTCCTTAGCGACCACCTTCCCAAGCGCTGTCATCTATCATTCGTATTTGCGCATCGACTCGGCCCTATTGTCTTCGACACTGCCCTTGTAGGACTAAACGCTCCGTAGGTGTTTCCCAAAGGTATGTTGAAGAGGTCAAGCAAGCGCCACAAGAGTACGTTTCAGGAAATTAAGTATAAAGCGACAAGATCTTTCCCCATCAGTTAGCCTATCCGTACCGACAACCAAATCTTATGAATAAGGTCAACTTCACGCGTCGCACCTCAAATACTTTACTAGATAGTAAGCTATCTCTGTCTTAACTCTGACGACCAATGATGTTCTACAAATTTGCTTCGTTGGCTTTAATAGCTAGTCTCGTTGCTGCTTCTCCAATGAAGAAGCGTGCATACCCCCCACTGTTACAGTCAGAAGGCTTCACACTCGTTGCCAATGTGACGGACACAACCAAGGCCGTCTTTGACCCGCCCGTGGACAGCTGGTCTCTGGTTGGAATCCACGTCGGCGCGGGCTTGAACACCGCGGTGCTTTCCGCCGACGGCGGCAGCGTCTTTTTCGTCAATGGAACCGGACAGGATATCTCTAGTGCTTCTACATCAGTCGCTTTACCACCTTTAAGCTCAACTGATGGCGATGGGAATTCCTATTACACGCCAATGGGCATGCAGTTCTCGGCTAGCGGCGGTGACGACGAAGTGTACATCGGACTGAACATTGGTCTTGGCACCAAGGGGGCAGGAATCATTCCGGGTTTGCGCAGCCCATACGCAGAGCTTTTTGGTCCTTACGGGGGGACCTTTGTCGTTTGCAACGAAACGGCACCCGTGTATGGTCGTCCACAGTATCCAGTTCGTGTTGAGCGACAGGATGTTCCCGAGAACTGTGTTGCAATCAATTTGCTAGCGCAGTGTGCTGAGTTGCCAATTATTAACGGTGTCGATGATTTGAATATTATTGCGGAGGATGTCAAGTGCTACGAGAACGTTGCCGCGATTGATTGGAGCCAGTACTGAAATGTCATTACCGTTGGGACGGATAGGGTGGCCGAGATCGAAGGATGATTTGGGAGAGGATTGATTGCAACTCTTAATTAATAATATCATAATGGATTGCCTTATTCTTGCCATGCATCAAACACCCTGGTATTCACGTGACCTCCAACCCAGTCATATTTCTCCTACTTGCCATGCTTTTCAATGGCACCTATAAATTAAATTATTTAGATTACTTAACTTGGAAACTAACCGCCTTGGTATTTAGATTATCTCCAAAGGCTTAACACTTCCTTCTTTCAACTCAACCTTGCACTGCGGCAGCTCTATTCCAAATGTGTCATATGTCAATCCTGACGTTGAGTTCTCATCAGTCACAATCCATCGCCTATTCAGGATATCACCGTCCTGCGCCCGATCGAAGAAGTTCTGAGGTGCGAACATAATACTGCTCACGGCTTCGTTGTACAAAGTGACAGGGACATCCTCCGACCGTGTGAAGTGATGCATACCCAAGTTGAACCAGAAGACCAAGTCTTCTCCTTCGATGGTCTCGTTGTCAAAGAATTTGGAGAAATCTTGCTGCGGCTTCCACGGCATGTTGAGATTCTGCACGCTGTTGGCGAACGGCTCCGTGTCGTGTTGTCGCGTTACGGCCAGTTGCGACTTTGACATCTGCATATTCTTTCGACTGAATGGAGAATTGAGGGTGGTCAGGTGGATGTTGGAGCGTCCTGGCACAATGCGATATCCACGCTTAGATCCCCACTCATTGGTCTTGTTGGCATGGTTGATGCAGTACATGGCTTCTCCATTTCCTGCCCAGTTAAACTGTTGCTCCGTCTCCATGTTGTAGCTGTTCAACTCGATCTGCTCAAAGACCCCAAGCTCTGGCCACCATGGCTGCTCTGTGGGGGCGGCAAGAATTTCAGTCACTTCGAGACTGTTTTCTGTATCCAAGATATCAAAGTCGGCCTTCCAGGTCAAGACATGGTCATGTAGCGAGCCTTGTACTGCCTCTTGGATACGCGGGCCCCATTTGCCCTGGTCGGGGTAGTAGAAGGATGACTGAAGGTACCCTGACGCTCGCACTGTGATCTCCAGAGACCCATCAACGTGAAAGGCGTAGTCAAACAGATAATCATAGTTGCCTACTGTAGCAATTGAGCGGACTGTCAAGTGTGAAGCCTTGACTACTCCAAGGTCATCGAAGCCGAATAGCGTTGTACCGCCTGCAGCCCTATGCCGTGAGAGAGGAAATCCTGCATCTGACTCGAAGATGCAGATGGAATCGGGGCTGATGATTGTCGTGTTGCCGTCATGCGCGCTGATGTTCCAGAACGTCGCGCCAAAGGGGCAATCGAAACCTTCTACCAACGGATACAAACTGCCTCCAAGCTGATAGTATGTATCGTGATAGACGGTCGTGGATGACTTGGGTGTGAATCCTCCGTACTGGGCGGCGGCCTCTTGCATGGAAAGCTCGTAGAGAATACGCTCCCCTTTGAAACGAATATCGTAGAACATGACACCAAGACTTAGCGAATGGGCCACGTAGAATGTCCATCCCATATACTCCACATACTGTTGCTCAGTATCCAGCTTATATCGCTTTCCTCCGATCTCGATACTCTGAGGAGCGAACTTCTCCTCCAGGTCACGCTTGCCCATGGCCTGGTCGTAGTTGACCAGAGCCCAATCATAATCTTCCGATACGTGATATGCTTCAGTCAATTCTCCAGCTTCGAAAGCTGTGCGAAGATCCTCGACTGTAGGAAAAAATCGAGTGTTGGTCACGATGCCTTTCAACTTGTATAGGGATGTGTCGGTGCCAGTAATGTCTATCATCAGATAGAAGTCAACAGAGCGAAGATAGGATGCAGGTCCAGGGAATTTGAATACCACGGTACGGAAAGCCGAAGTCCCATCAAAGGAACTGGGAGACGTCGTGATTGACGTCAAAGTCGACCTTTCGTCGTAGTCGCCATACCAGACCCCCCCAAGGAGATCAGACGTAATGTCAGTAATGTTGGACATGACATCCACAAGGACAGGGTCAGATGCCAAGATCCGTAGAGCATCGAATGTTCTGCCATTGTAAGGGACGGACCCGCCAGAGCCACCGTTGTAAATGTAATCCAGCTTCTGGATTGTGGTGTCGCTGCCGACTGGTAGAGGTCCAACCATGTACTCCTGGGATACCGGTTCTTCTTTTCCACCCTCGAAGATAATTGCCCTAGCATACTGCGCGGGCTTGGGCCCAGAACCATCCAAGTATGGGAGGACTTCAGACTTGTTCAGCGGTACCGTGTCAATGTAGTAGAGGTAGTTGTCATTGATGCCGGCGACTGAGACGTCCGTCAAATTCAATCCAGAAGCTGGATCGTGTAGCAATTGCCAAACTGCGACGTTGTCCTCGACTGAGACTGAGCTCCACACATTGCTCTTGGGTGCCGTAGTAGAAGGAGCCGTCTCATAGAGCGAACATGTGGCACAAGTTGAGTTGTCGGCTCGTTTTTGAAATTCGCGGAGAAGAGCACGTCTTTCAAAACCCAAAGGGGGTGCTGAACAAACAGCCCCAACGGCTGCATATAGCAGAAGGGTTGAGAGATAGCCTAGTTCCATAATGCCTATATGCTAACAAGAGCTGCAGCTGTGGTGGTTCAAGACGAGAACAAAAAGCTAGAAATCACTGCATGTGCGCTCTCAATTTATATGCATCCGCTTAAACCTACCAAATTGCCCCAAGCGATCATGATCAGATTAATGGTACAGCTGCATTTCTTTTCAGCCTGCATGATGTAATGATATCCGGTGTATTACTGCTAGCTCGGCTCCAATAGTGCTTTGTAGATCCGAGCTGGCAATGCATGGCAGCTATCTAGCAGGGAATAGTCGGGGCCCTTCAGCTCTGGTCACTAATTTTCTGCCCCACCAGCAGTGGGTGGGGATAAGCCCTACTCTATACAGCTGAACGCCAAGTAGAATGTTCACCTAATCCAGAATTGCAACCACTGTATTTCTCTCTCTCTACAAATGGCCATGACGATCTAAGTGGAGGCTAAAAGTCGATTCGTGGAGCGAAAACCCCTGCAAAAGCTTAATCAAAACAAGGACCCATGAAAAATGTTACGAAACCGTGCATAATGTGCCAGCGGCCATACTAACACTGCATGAAGCAAGGCAAGCTACATGCGACTATTACTTGAAAGACTGGGTGCCAATGGTAGGTGCCTAAGGTGTTTGTCCAATGATCTTTGTTCAGCACAGATAAGAGCTTCGGAACGCAGCAGTCAAGCCAGCTACTCGATATAGCTGACTGCCAAGAAAGCCGAGCACTTGAAGGCTCAGCTATCCACAAAAGTCGCATAAATCTCTCAACGGTATTTCTGGAGGCGACCAAGTAATCAATGGCATTCACAGTAGCCCGAGTTCATGGCGAAAGTGCAGAAAGAAAAACATTGCGTACATAATCTGAACTGTTTACCGACACAATGGACACTTGGCGCTTGGCGCTGCACCCAGTAGAGCGGAACGCACGTCTTCTAGGTCGTGGCCCAAACTCGAAACAAGTCAAGCTTGAATTTTATTTCCTGGTTGATTGATCCTGATTGACGGGACCGAGCAGGTTTCGAAGGTGCTGGGATAATCTGGACAAATCAAAGCGTTTTGTCGTGGTCATTTACCGCTTGACCTCATAGGTATCAACGGGGTGAAGTCACATGTAATGCAATGCATATCCATGGGTACCATAGCGTGCGCGCTTGCAAATTCTGCCCGAGACCAATGCCCGTCGTATCTGTTTTCTGCGTTATCTACTGGCCACGGTTTAATGGGAAGCTTGGATAGAGGCATGCTCTATATTCTACATCAAGCAGAGGCGACAAGCTTGGGTACATATAAGACATGCATTCAGCCACCGGTGTCACACAAACGAAAACCAACTTCCCACTACTAGAAATGTAAGGAATCGTCTTTAAATCGACCTGATGTTAAACAAGTGTAAAGCTTATTACTAGTTGACGAGCCGCAATAAAAGCGAGAAAGCCGAAAGCGAAGAAGCCTATATGGGCGTAGCATGCCACTATCAAGTCCCAGATTTTAAAATGAACCGTGTATATTGTTGACATGGAGTAATTTGCAGGTTTGATATCATTGCCGCTCCTTGCTTTACTGAGTAGTGGGAAGCTAATCTTGTCAAGAAGATGGGTTGAAATGGGGGAGGGCTTAGGTGCTTCGTGGATACAATGATAGGAACCAATCACAAGGTAAGCAGAGATTGAGATATTCTAGTATATTGGGCAAGTTATATAACTGGTCTACATTGCGCTACTAATGGACAGTGTACCGTATCTCTCGCGCTCGTTTCGTGACCGGGGGGTTTTCTTAGGCACTCCCGAGGCCTGCGTTTTAGGCTTCGTGCTACGTGAGGTCTAACACGGCTAGGAGCATCTTGAATGCTGAAGATTCGAAATCAGTTCAACCACGGTGAGATTCCACCCGCTCTCATTGGTCCATGTCAACCTCCTTTCTCTCAACACCCAAAGCCTCTTCCACGTCACGCCGGCGAGTCTTTGCATCCACCGCCCCGAAAATAACGTCAATCTCCTCCAGAGTGCGCTGCTTCGTCTCAGGTACGAATAGAAAGACGAAGATTCCCATGGCAAGGCAGAAAACCGCAAACATGATAAAGGTCCGCCAGCCAATGTTATTAATGGCAATGGGAGTGATCTTGGTGATCACGAAGTTGAAAAGCCATTGAGTGGCAGCTAAGTCGATACTCATTAGCACATTGCGACCACCAAAACAGCGCAGAAGATAGCAACTCACCAGCAACACCTACACCATACGCACGGAGACGTGTGGGAAAGATCTCCGAAACGAAGACCCATGGAGTTGGACCCCAGGATGCCGAGTAACCAATCACGTAGAGATAGATCATGACAGCCATGGCAATACTCGGGCTACTCACACCACTGGCTTTCGTGTCCGGAGGGAATTTAACAAGGAGTACACCGATAATCAACATCATGGCAGTCATCCACGCGGCACCGCCAATCAGAGAGTTCCTGCGTCCCCATTTATCGATACCAACAAGCAGAAAAATAGCTGTGGCGACGACTTTGACCGTGCCGTAGATCCCAGTAGCGAACAACGAAGAGTCAGAAGAGGAAATGCCGATGGTCTGAAAGATTTGTGGTGCGTAGTAGCCAATCGAATTAGTTCCCGAAAACTGTTGCCAGAGCATAACGAAAAATGCCAACAGAAAACGCTTCCTGGTAACGAGTCAGTAGCTTTTCACCCTCAAGGCAGGGGGTTGATGAGACTAACCGGTTGGCTGGAGCAAATACTTCCTTCCAGGACAACCCTTCAGTTGCATGCTCCTCTTCCTCAATCGCAGCCTTTATCTCAGCCAACTCCTCTAATATCTCGGGATCGTCCATAGGCTTGCATCGGACATGTGCCAATGCTAGATGGGCCTTCTCGCTGCGACCCTTCTTTGCCAACCATCTTGGACTTTCTTTAAGAAAACAAAGACCGATCATCATCAGTCCACCGGGGATGAGCTGGACTGCCACGGGAACACGCCACTGCTTGGTGCTGGTAGGAATGTGCTTGGCTACACCATAGTCCAGCCAGTAGGCGAACGTTGAACCGATGACAAGTAACTCCTGGAACAGACCAGCTATACGACCACGGATTTTGGGCGGAGCATTCTCGGAAACGTAGACGGACATGACACCACTTAGCCCGCCAATGCCCAAGCCGGCAACAACACGTCCGCCATAGATGTAAGAGATATCGTGGCTTGCGCCGGTCTGTATAGCTGCTCCGACCATAAAAACAGCGGCAAAGATGAAAAGTGTGGACCGTCGGCCGATGATATCGTTCACAACAGATGCTATGATGGCCCCAAAGAATGCTCCAGCTGTCAATAAGGAGACCACGTTGGAAGAAACATACGCGTTCTGCTCGTTGGCAAAGCCAGAGCCGCCAAGAGGCAACCCAAAGTCAGTCTTGAAAGAATCAAGAGCTAACACTGAGCCCATGACACCAGTATCGAACCCAAAGAGAAGTGCGCCCATGTATGCAACTCCTGTCAAGAGATAGACTCTCCGGTTCTGGAAAAACCCCGATGTTGCCGCCATTGTCGTTCGCTATTTGTGCTACGCTAGCTCCAGTGCTATTCAACCTCATAAGACAAGTACACTAGAGAAGGCCATCCGCAGGATAGCTGCAATCTGCGGGGCATTTATACAGCAACTTCTTGCGATGAACTTGAGCTCCGAGGGACCGAGCGGTTGACCGCCATCATCCTGTAAAACTTGTGGCCAGTTGGCCCACACACCCTTCACCAACGAATCTCTGCGCAATCAAACAGGCGCTCTGCGGAAATAAGGGATGACCCGGTGGGTATTGTGGAGATATATATTGGGCCCAAGGTTTGGGGGTCTTGAGGGGTTGATCCGACACGACAGCCAGCTCACTGCGATGGTCCACTTCCCCCCGGGGAAATTATGGACGAACACGCAAAGATAAGCCGGGCAAGAGACAAATCCGCACCAATCGAAGCGACTGATCTGTTGGCGTACCTGTGCAAGTGTACAAGCTACTGAGCTGCCAATCCACCCTGGGAAGTCACAGAACTCAATAAAACAGCCTTCGTTATCGGAATTTATGAACATCCTAATGTGTATAAACGACATATCGCAAGGGTCAATGGTCAGTTGCCAAGTTTGCGGCTCAGCAAGGCCAAGCCGGGTGTACGAGCGAGCAGGGGCTTCCGAGGTGCCTTAGCGTGCACCAACGGCTTTCGGGAATATTGCGTCATATAGCCGGCATCATTACCCCGAATCCCAGCTTAGCTATTCGCTCCTCGGGCAAAATTCTACACCAACGACAAAGGTCCGGTAGAGTAATCTACTCTGTCCCCACGTCTCCTTGATCAACTTCGCACACTCTTCTGCAACTATAGGGAAGATGCTCGCGTCGGCAATTCGTAGGTTCGTAATCTGATGCATCAGAAGAACTTTATTTACGGTGCCATCCGCGTCACCTCCCCCCACCGTCAGATTTTAGTGAAGTGGTGTGCCAAGCCGATGTTGTTTTTTGACATATTCATCGAGCTTTGCGTCGAAGAGTACTATACAGTCGCAGTATCTGCCTTGAGAACCAAGCACCTCCAGATGTTGATGCGTCGGATCCTGAAGTTTCAATCAAAGTGCCTTGCAAATGGAGAGCAAACTGTGAACCCTAGCGTCCAACTTCTCGATCTCTTGGGTCCGATAATTGATTAAGCTATGCAGCGAGATCCTGCAGTAGAGCAACGCTATTCTAAGTAGCCCTGCAGGTCCGATTCTACTGAGCTGTAATATTCTTGTTGTAGCTATCGCACCAGCACAGAACTGTGTCCCGCGTGGAATGAATGTGTTTATTCTCCTCTCGGTGTATATCAGGAATATCGTCCCTTGAAAAGGCGCATTCCAACCGCAATACCACAGCGTTTGCAGAGATGTGCAAGGCTATAAACATTGGCTTCCAAGGATCCAGATTCTACCCTGCCGCGACAATCATCAAACCACACTATTCGTAAGCTCGCATGCATGTTAACCTGAAAGACTGGGCGATTTACCAAATCAGTCGTGTCGAAGAAAACAAGTCTTGATTGGCAACCACAAAGTTCCATTCGTTAATTTGCTAGCCCTTGCAGAACAAATTCCTCTGCGATCAGATAGTTTTGACGGCATATGACCTCAGGCCGCCCCGGACAGTTACTGGACCATCAGGCTTGATAAATACTATGTCCTCATCAGCAGTCAGCTGGGGGTTGGCCCAGGCCTTGGTAGATCGATCCGATCCAAACAAACTCCCAGGCACAAAGAAGTGGCGGTTATATCTATCCACCTCGTTGCAATCGTTCAGGACGTCCATATCAACACTCGATATCCAGGAGTCGTGATCGATAAAGATCAACCGATGCGACTTCGAGGTCATCCCTATCACAATCCAGATGTGCGGTGATAAAAGTACAGAAGATCGTCTTGGTATAACCTTCTTCCTCGGTCCACTCTGATGATCTTTCAAGGCGCTTTCAGATAGAGGGATGATCAAGAACTGAAAGGAAGCCCTGGAATCTGGTCTGGTTCTCATTTGAACAACCAACAGATCATTGATTCCATCAATCTCTGCAAACTGACAATCTTCCAAAGAGCAAATCTCTTCAAGGCTGGTAATTACTATTGTCTCGACCTTTTTCCAACTTGTGCCGATATCGTATACGTTCACTTCTTGATGCCCAAGCTAGACGAGACTATCACGACAGCTCTCGTTCCTATGCCACGCCAGCCAGGTCGAGGTGAGTGACAGTGTATTCAGCTGCTGGGCAAGGAAAACTCCGTCGTGTAGTGGACGGACGGTGAACATGCTGTCGGACTTGCTGGTACAAACCAAAAGATAGTTACTGTCTGGTGTAAAAAGCACGCGGTACATCCGTCTAGTATCGAGCTTTGCTATCGTCCACTTCTGCTGTATCACCAGCTCCCGCGAGCCTCTGCTTAGCTTGAGCTGTTTGATACATACCATCCCGCTTTCATAGCCAATAGCCAGGGTAAAGTTCTTGCTTAAAGAAAGGGTGGTGACGGATTCATTCGATGCTCTTCGGATGGTCCCCACGAATTCCCCCCGTCTTGTATTAAAGGCAATGACCTCTCCATTGCTACGCCCAAATACAACCAGGGGAGCATCTGGATGCACTCGACGCAGGTTATTCCAATTTGCTTCTGAGACTCTTCGATTAGATCGAGTGATCTCAATCCTTGTTCCAAATTTGGTGATCCCAAGGCAAAGTTTATCTGAGGTTGTTCCTGGTCTCGAAATGGCTCCCATATCGTTGACCTATGACCTGATATGGCGAGGATATGTTTTCCGTCTGGACTAGCCCGAAGGATAGAGACGCCAATGAGGCCTGTTTTGACTTTGTGGACGATCCCGCCTGTAGAGAAGTCCCAGATATAGATGCATCCTTGGGGCCCTATGGAGAAGAGGGACTTGCCATCGGAGCTGCACGTAAGCAATATCTTACCTGAGTCTGCCGCAGAAGCGCGGCTTAGCTGAGAGATACAGCCCGGGAAGAGCTTGCTTATAGCGTAAAAGTAAAGGTCTCCGTTGTCATACGCAACTGCTAATGTTTCGGTCGTGTCATAGGGTCTAAACACGATGTCTGTCGGAATGCAGTCGTCTGAGTGAGTAATCCAGTCATGAAGAGATGCTGATCCGCCCTCGCAGTTTTCAATACCCCAAACGCATATATCAGCACAATTATATCCAACTGCCAGGGTATGAACATTGTTTCTAGACCATATGGCGGCTTGAGTTGGTGAGAGACACATCATGGCTGCCTCTGTGAAGTCCGGCTGGGCGTATGGACACGGAAAGTCATTCGGTATCGAGCCCGAATCAATACTAAGGACCAAGAACCGGCTGTCAACAGTAAAGACTAGTATGACGTCATTTGCAGATGAAATGACAAGGCAATTCGTTTGCAATGGTGTTTTCCAAACCTGCTCGTCGGATAGCCAATTCCAAAGGTAAATGCAATCATCATCTGAGAAGACGATGTGTTCTTTCCATTCCGCGTTGAGTGGAGTATGGACCCGACTGATGCTGGTTGCAGATATAGGGGCTGGTGTTGACAGAGGCTGGTGCTGACAGAGGCTGGTGCTGACAGAGGCTGGCAGCTTTCACTATAATAGTAGGTAGCGTAGCTTATGTAGAGCGCAATGGTAGAAGAATCACAATAGGTAGCCTCGACTATCTTGAACTGAGTGATGTTCAGATCCGTGATGCACTCAGACCAATTTTTTCTCCACCGCACCAACGAGAAACATCGAACTACGATTATCCGTCGTCCCGTAGATTCGTGTGGCTGAAGGACAAAGGGCTGGAAGCCAGTTGCGAAAGATTGTAGGTTCGGCTTCTATGGCATGACCGAAGGCAGTCACTATTCTGTTCAAGTCCATTGCCCACCCACGAATGGTTGATACAATGGCACCATATTGCTCGTGGTCGACGTCAGCTGCTTCAAAATACTTTGTAAGCGCATAGCCTGCGCTAGAAAGCGACGCAATCATCTTTCGACGAGCCAACATTTCAATCCAAAAGAGTGAAACGTCCGACTGTGTGAAAAGCGCATGTATTGCTGAAAGGGCCATTTTGTTCCATGAAGTGAATTGGGATATGTGTTCCGTGAAGTAGCGAACTACGTAGTCGAGAAGCAAGTTGGATGTATCCTCGATGAAGTTCACATGATATTCCCTAGCATATGTCGTGAGGATTTGAGTGTGAATGGATTATGTGTGCTTGAATATCCTCTTCTGTAATGCACAAATCGTCGGAGTACGCCGAATGCGCCAGAAATCTCCGTAAAAGAAGTGGATGCGTGAGAGACAGCAATCTCGAACTGTTGTCAACTTTGACCAGATGTTTAGTCAGCACCTCGATGGCGTCCTTGGTCGGTGTAATGGGGGGCGCTGAGACTTAGTTTGACGCCATGGACAAGTTCTGCAACAGTAAGAGGACGTTTACTACCCATGACCCCGATGAGAACATGTCGGGCGATGCTGCCCTCTCGCCCATCGCAGAGGACTGGCCGAAGCAGGGAATCGAAGAATGGAAGGCTTCTCGCAGGTATGTCTTGAATGATGGGATTGACACTGCTTCCACTCGATACAACCTCCAGGTCGTCAAGCATATGTTCAGTCCACAAAAAGCAATTTCCTGCGGTGGTTGTGATTTTGTCCAATACACCAAGGACGGACTCCAAACCCACTGGAGATGAAGAAGCTCTCCATAGAACATGTGTCTTGATGTCATGGGCCGTCTGAGCAACGGGCACATCAATGAATGTTAACGAGGATTGTAACACTCGAGAGGCTCTCATGATGTTGCCGTCATTACGAGTCGTCATGAAAATCCGTAGCGGAAACCGTGGTTGTGCTGTTGATAAGAGATGGAAAAAGTCCCTCACATTCCCACACGCATCAACGCCGTCGATCACCCAGAATTGGGCACGAATAGAACTGGACTGCAGTAGCCAATTGATTATTTCAATGCCATCATACACAAGTAGACACTACCGTAGACCAACCTTAAAGATTCCTCCCTGGAAAAGCTTCTTCCAGAGCTGAGATACACTAATGGAGTCAAGATCATCCCCTGGATACACTTCCGAAGAAAGCGCGTCGGTCAACGCAGCATCTGAGTGGAAAATTTGCGAGGCTATCGACAGAAAGCAAGAGGATAAGGCACCTGAGGTTGTTTCCGGGGATTTGAAGTAGTAATATGCGTAGCGTTGGCCGGTTTCTCTAAGGTCTACGACGTGCGATGCGAGTACAGTTGTCCCCAATCCAGCGTCTGCTCTGAGGAGACAGAATGACGGAATCGGTGACCGTACACTACCATTGAGCCATCGGTTGAAGTCTAGATCTTCCCCAATCCATTCACAAGTATTCTTCGTCTTGGTATAATACTCATCGATTGGGGGCGGTAGCGAGAGCCGATAGCTCCGAGATGCCGACTGACGTGTGCTAAATCCGAGCGGGACTTCGTCATATCTAGATGTCAGATTCTCTGTAACAAGCTATAAGCAATTACTCTCTTCAAGGCCCAAATCAGTTGAGCACACCATGCCTGCCCCTGCGAGCATGGGCAATAGCAGCCAACAAGCTATCTCGCAGTTTGAGATAGTTGGGGTCGTGTGAATCATTGAATTTGCAAATGCCGCGATGTTCAGCATCAATTTGCTGTGCTATCTAGTTCTTCCAGCATGAACCTGCGTACTTAATTAGTATTCAAGCATCAAGAAGTGATTACCCATGGCTCACCGAGAACCGCTGAATTACGCTCTACGATCATTGCTGAGGTTGTACCAAGCTTCGTCTTCAACGATTCAAAGAATGTATAGATCTGCAAATGACCCGAACTGCATGCGAATTCCTCGTTGAGAACCTGGAGCGTGATGGAACCGGCTGATAGATCTGCCACAATAGCGCGACGTGCTCCATAAAACTCAAGGGCTTTTCCCACCGAAGCTAAACTTGCTGAACCTCGATGGGGTGTACCCAAGAAAAACATGCATCTGACTCTCTTGTAAAAGTTGTGATCAAGATGCTGGCCATTGGTAGCACTGGTCGACCTATCGCGTGCCAAAATATAGGCCTTGCAGCTGTTAGTAGATATCCTCTCTTATATAACAACTTCTTGTGTACTTTTTTCATGACGAGTCCTCCCAGAGAATGGCCGATGAGAATGAGAGGCTAGATGAATGTCAGTAAGTGTAGGTAGACTAGCGCGTTACCACTTGGTCCTTCGAAGAACTCACAGTCTCTTTTCCATCTAATTCAGTCGTCGTCTTCAAATCATTCAGCAAGGACTCCCAGAGGGTAGCAATATTTAACGCAGGATCAGTACTGCCTCCTAGTAAAGAACCCGATTCGTATCCGTATGCATAGATATTGGCATGTTGCATGCCCACTTCTTGAGGTAGCCACGCCTTGGGCCAGTAGGCCAGCGGGTTGCCTTCTTTGGACCAGGTCTTGATCGATCCACCACCCAGCCCATGAATTAAAATCAGATGGACAAAGGGTCTATGAGTGACGTGTAATAAGGATAAGCCACGTCGGCCACGCGAGTCATCGTTCTCCCGCAAGGCAACTGTATTAGGCCGCTGGTATTGTGTGATAGTGTCTCTGGGTTTTCTTACTGAAAGAAAGTTTCGTGGAGAGGTTGCGAAGTGACGGATGGATGTGAATGTTCCCACAGATCGAAGAGAAGAGGCTCTGCGCTCTAAAACGGCAGGTTCTAGCAAGATATCATTTTGTCTTCTCCGCGGTAGTGGCACAGGCTCGGATCGAGAAGATATATCGTCCAGCGTTGCCACGTTGATCTCCGTGGCAGCGCTACGAAGCTCAATCAGTCGGACACTTGCTGCCTTTGAGACCATGTCATCGGCTCCAGCTCCGGCATCTTTCATGGATTCCAGTGTACCCATGTGGTCGATAGTCTCCACATGGTCACGTACGATCTGCTTTTGACGATGGACTATCCCCGATGATGCCGTTGGCGTCTCTAGGTCTCCTATCAGGTCCTTGATATTCTGCACCAAGTCTTTGAACTTTGTCCGGTCTTCTATTGCCCACCTTGCCAGGCCGGTGAGTCCATTGCCTCTTCGAATTGCCCTTGCATCTTCCCTAGCTGTCTGGATCATCCGGTCATAACTTGAAATTGAAGGTTTCGCCGGCCACAGTATCACTGGAATAGTTGCGTCCCCTTGTAAATCATATGATTTTACACCATCCGGACAGTTTCGAAGACCATATTTTTCCTGAAGCCGCTTGCCATCTCCAAAAAGAAGAAATATATGTCGTAATGTATTTTCGATACTTGCACAAACCCCCTCATTTGTCATTCGCCTCAACTCATCAACGAAGGTGTGAAGCAGGCCACAGGCGTTGCCCCAGGCTAGGAGGCGAAGCCTCTGGTTGTTCAGCATGGCTTCGAGGATCCCATAATCTTGACCTAAGTGACGTCCTTGCTGGACGGCATTGAAATAATCAATGCAGTCAGAGTACAAGCCAGCCAAACCGAGGACCCCAACCGCCAATCCTGCAGCTTCAGCCATAGCAGGTAGTTACCAAAAAGTCAGCTTGTGACAAAACACACCCTACCAAATAGAACTGGGCTAATAATATCAGCGGTGAGTGAATCGCGCATGTACAAGTGGCGTAAGTCGAATCAGGCGATTCAGCAGGAAGGTAAACAGGTGTTCGCAAATACGAAATAAAAGAGATACGACACATTCGAAGAAGTCTCGTGGAGAAGGCTCTCTACATGACGCACAAATAAGGGCAACGAAGCTATCTGAATTGACTCAGCCTTGCCTAAGTTAAAACCGGACCTGGATCCACGGCGCCCATTGGTGACTACATGTATGGACGGTGGACTGCTGACTGCAGCTTAAAGTGCAGTTTCTGCAGCCGAAGACAAGCTCGGGGCTTTCGCCCCGCCTTGTGAACTACGCCTATAATTTATTTGTTATATTAATAAGCTCAGGGTGCGCGAGACTTATAATGCTATAAGTCAGGAATGGTGATGCGGAACTTATTCTTTCGATACTGCTACTGCCGTCTGGATGATTTCCAAGTATAGGGCAACCGTGGAGTCAACATCGGCAGGCGTAGTTAAAGATACGCCCTTCACAACCAGAAATTGCTCACTAACGAGCAGGTTGCGCGGTTTTCGTAATCTGAAACATGTTGTTGAAGCCAAGGAGAGTTTCAAATAACGAAAACCAAAGTAACAAAGAATGCTAAAAGTCAGGAGGTGGACTGTATAATGGCGCCAGGAACACTTCTCGTGATACACCTGGTTTACATGATCTGCAAACGATGCTCGAGGGAAAACACATACCGAAAGAGGGGGAATCAAGTCTAGCGCAGTTTAGAAACGGGCAGAAAAGGTGACTTCTTCAAGAGCACCTTGTATCCTGTTTGGCAGAGCCTCATCTATGTACTCTACCAATTCCTCCTTGATGTTGTCGGACTTCTGATCAAGTGTCTCATCTATCCTACAGTCTACTCTAATTTCCAGCTCATTATCCAATTCATCCACTTTGGCTTCAAGTCCCGCAATGTCATCATGCAATTCACTGTCCTGGGTCGCGCAAGTCGCCTCATGCTGCGATTGTCGGGAAATCAACATTTTAACCTTCTCTTTGACTTCTTGCAACTCGGTGATCAGTAATGCCTCCCTACTCTTGTGCTCCTTAAGCTCAGTCACCAACCAGGCAACAGTGTCCTCCAAGTGGTCTCTTGATTTGTGAGCATTTCTCGGACTGTCCGTATCCGAATTGCCTCGTCGACGCTTGTTAGACGTCTTGTCTTGGAGTATAGGGGGCATCGGTGGTCCAGGTTCGAGATCTTGGTATGCTGGTGGCGACTCCTCCGAAGGGTTGCCTTTGACCTTGACCTCGAACCGGACAACCTTTCCACCCTTGCCGCCATAAAGGCCGCCGAGGTCGGCGTAGCCTGGCGTGGACGACACTTGGTCGTTAGACAAGGCCTTACAGAGCGATTGTATTCGAGCCTCGGACATGACGCGCCGTGGCAGACGACAGAGAATGTCAAACTTGGTGGTGCGCGCCAGCGATTGCATCGATGCCCAAACGTCACTAGACCGCTTGTTGTTCCAAGTGGAATGCGAAGGGTCTAGGGTCTTGGGCACGACAAGAGCTGGCGCTTTGGCTTCACCACTCTTGAGCTCGAAGCGCAAGCACACGGTATCAGGTCCCAGCTCTTGTGCATGGTCGCTGCTGACAGACAACGTCTCGATAGCCTCGGGGGCGAGAAACGCGAACAGCGATATTTGCTCAGCTGCCGAAGCGCTCTTTATCGTCACTGGAAATCGCAACTTGAAGAAAGCTGTGTTGTATGCGGCATGATATTGGAGATCGAACATCAGACCAAGTTGTTCCCGCGATCGACCATCAACCCATTTCACTGTCGCTTCCAGTCTATTGTGCTTGTCATGTTTATCGAGCTTGTCATGTTGAGCCGTTTTCTTGTCTCGCGCTCTTTCAAATTCGGATTCGGTGGCAACTGCGCATTTGACCGTGGCTTCGCGCTTGAGTTGGTTATTATCGTCGTCGCTTGCATCTGCAGAGGCCGTCGTGGCCTGCGACGACGAGACCATTGGCCGTTACTAAGAACGCGTTAGCACAACAAGACGGGTTGAAGAGTAGGCTTGAAAATATGGCCCCCTGTCAGACAGGACTCCCTCCCACCCAGGCTTCTGGCGGAAGAGCAGCCTTGACTCTCGAGTTGTGGGCTCCAAGGAGGGATGGACGAGTTGGTGCGAGGAATCAGACACTATCGCACGCTCCGGCCACATCACTGGCCACAAGGCAGAGTAGTTTGGCCAGCAGGCAGCCCCCTCTGTGAAGAAGAAGGCACCTTCCCAAGACCCTGGGTCTTTCACCGGCCGTGGACGATGAGTAGAAGCCAGTAGATTGGTCGAGGGCGTCGTCGACTAAAACCGCCAAGGGACAGCAGATGAGCAGGCGTGCGAAAGTAGGCGAGTACCTTTAAGCGAGACCGCATCTAAGTCGAGGACTGATGCGCGGTTCGGAGGTCCGTATTGAATGTATCGTGAATCTGGAAGATAATGGGAGGCTAGGATGGAATTGAAAGTGGGGAGGCGGTAGGCTGCTAGTATTAAGTCACGTGGATTCGCGTTTAAGCGATGTGTTAAAGGCTAGCACCTGATTCACCTATAAGTCGCTGGTGGCCAGCTGATTAACAGCTGGCTCTAGGCTTTATTCCCCGCCGTACCCTACGCCCTCACCATACCCTACGCCGCCCGCCGTACCTTTCGCTATAGCGCCGCGCGCTAGTACCGGTGCGCGCCCGCACCTGCGAATACCCGTTAACGACTTTACGCCGGGCCGCATTTTTTTTTTTTTTTTTTTTAAATTTATCGCTTTTAAAATAAAATTTTTTAATAATAATAATAATAATAATAATAATAATAATATATATAATTTTATAAAATAATATTTAATAATAAATTATTTTTATTAAATTAAAAAAATTAATATAATTATAATAAAAAAATATAAAATATAATAAAATAAAATAAATTTTTAATTTTTTTAAAAAAAATTATTAAATTTATTTAATAAAAGTTAATTATTATAATAATTATAATAAATTTAAATTTTATTTAATTAATATAATTAAAATTTATAAAAAAAAATTTATTTATTATATTAAAATATTAATTATAAAAAAAATTTATAATATTTTTATTATATTTTAATAAATTTATAAAAAAAAAATTTTAAATATTTTTTTAAATTTAATTATATAATAAAAAATATATTTTTATTTTTATTTTTTTTATTTTTATTTTTATTTTTATTTTTAATAATAATAATAATATATATAATTTTATAAAATAATATTTAATAATAAATTATTTTTATTATAATAAATAACGGTTAAATATTAATTTTAAAATTATAAATTCGATTAAAAAATTAATATTTAAATATTTTAACGTTATATAAATAAAAAAAGCGTTTAAATAAAAATTAATAACTTTTTAACCGTAATATTATTAAAATTTAATATAAAAAATTTTACGCTTTTATTTACTTTTTAATTTTTTTTTCCTTTTTTAAATTTAAATATTATAATAAATATTATTTAATATTTTTATAACTTTTATATTTATTAAATTAAACGATTATAATTAATAAAATTTTTATAATTATAAATAAATTTTATATAATAATATTAAAATAATTATTATAATATTAATAAAACGTTAATATAATAAAATTATATTATTAAAAACTTTTTATAATTTTATTATATTTTAATTTAAATTCTTTAAAAATAAATTTTTAAATATAATTATTTTATATTATAAATTTATTATTTAATATCTTTTAATAATTATTATATTTTATTATATATATATATATTAATTAATAAATAATTAATTATTATATATTTATTTTTTAATAACGGTTAATTTTT